>JAUZNJ010036307.1:0-11908 GCA_034780135.1 Jordanella pulchra
GCTGAAAAACCAATATCGGATTATATCTGATAAAATATAGACCAATATTAGCTGAAAAACCAATATCGGATTATATCTGATAAAATATAGACCAATATTAGCTGAAAAACCAATATCGGATTATATCAGCCTGCATCTAAAATCTCTGATATTTGCATGCTGATAGAAGAAGTCGGCTTCTGTCTAAAGATTCTGTAACCCATTGGTTAATGTTACACAGGTCAGTTGTTCTTACACCTATTGAAGTTTACTATTGCTCTCTGTTTTAGTAATATTACTTGATCAGGTCTTTTCTAACGTTTCACACTACAAAATAAATAATAAAAGGATTTATGATTTGTGCTGATATCGTAACAAGTCAATATTGGTATCAGGTCAATTCTAAAAGCTGCAATACTGATATATTTAGAATTGACAGTTTTATCAGGACACCTCAAGGTTATTTTGAAGGAAACATCTTACCTTTTTTAATGAAAAGAGAGCCATTACCAGGGCAGGTGTGCACTCCCTCTTTGTTAAAAGCTTTCCCAGTAGTTAAACTTAAAAGTTAAAGTTTTATTTTCTTTTTCATGTGTAGAGTCTGTGATGCATTTATTATTTGTGTTTTATGATCCACTTTAACAAACCATCAGCATTTCAATTCAGTTTAATTTGGCCCAAATCACTTTTTCATTAACTGACTAAAGAGGCCACTGCAGCAAATAAAGGAAACTGGCAGGACTGGCACTTTTAGGGACCTGTAAGAAAAAAATATTTACCTTTTTTAAGCTCAATCTTTAAACAGCAATTTTACCAGCAGTATCTGCAAGACTGCAGATTACAAATGGCCTAAAATGGTTTTGTTTAGCGTTCAGGAGATAATCAGGAGGTTTTTTTTTGTTGTTGTTTGTTTGCTTGTTTTTTTTTACATTAAATAGTTTGGTGTATATTTGAGTTTAGGCTTTGTAAATGAATTTCTTGTAAGAGTAATAAATATCTTTTTTTTTTTTGATTGTTTGTTTTCTATGATTTTAAGGTTGGCCCATCAGATGAACTGATGCTTGCTTTAGAGAAGTTCTCGTCCGATCCAGAACCCGAAATAAAGCAGGCTTTTCTAGCAGACACCGTTATCAACCCTAATGTAGGAGAGCACAAAGGGGTGAAATATGCCAGCTGGTCTCCGTTAGGCTGTGACTCCGCTGGACGCTGTCTGCTTGCTTGCCTGACCCTCGATAACCGGCTCACCATTCACAGCAGCCACCGTCTCCACGAATGGAAAAAACTGGCCAATCTAACCGAGAAGTACGGCGAAAGGCTCCGCAATCGCGATTATGCCAAAAAGGACGACAAGCCCCCCGAGGCTAACCTGTTGGACTTCTCTGAGCTGCAGCGGCGGTTCCGCATGCAGACCCCTCTGAGGATGGAGTGGTCGAGCATTTACACCATCAAAAAAGTCCTGCCGGACAACAGCTGCGTGGACGAGGAGATGGTGCTCCTAGCAGTCCTGATGGAAAACGGAGACCTTGTTTTGTGGAAGTTCATGCTGCCATTTGCTAAAGGAGACGACGTGGTTTTCTACGACCTCATTGAGTCTGGGGTTAGCAGGCCCAGCGACCTGGCGTGGTGGGAGTATGAGAACGGGGGTCAGCGGATGGGGGGCTTGATTGTCGGCAGCGAGGTGGGACCCATCAAGATTATGCCCGTCAACCTCTCGAAGGTGAAGGGTTACTTCACTATCCGGCACCCCATCGTCCTGTGGAAGGATTGTGATGAGATCCCAGTGGAGAACCTCAGATGCTTCCCGCTGTTCCACCCAATCCAGAAAACCAGCTGCAGCCTCATCGTCGCCTCACGGGGATGCTACCTCTTCTGGTGTTTGCTGACGATCTCAGTGAAAGGACTAAGTGTGCACAATTCCCACATAACGGGACTCCACTCGCTCCCTGTGGTCTCCTTAGCGGTCAGTCAAGATCAGGCTGCGATCTACACGTCCTCCATAGACGGCTGGATAAAAAAACTGACGCCGATGTTCACAGAGAACTCTGTGGTTTTCAAAGTGGAGGACTTGTTTCAGCCAGAGGCCCTCGCAGACAGATGGATACATGGGATCGCCATGAGCCGCAATGCAGCGTACATGGCTCTGGTCACCACGCAGGGGATTGTTGGTGGCTTTCATCCCATTAGCAAGAATCTCCAGGTCCACTTTCTGAGCCTCAAATCCCCTGAAACGGCAGTGTCGCTCCTGCTAAAATCCCCTGAGCAGAATTTGTTCCACTCGGCAGACTTACTGGACCTGGTGAGATGGCAGGTTCTGAAATCCAAGTGCATCCCTGCATTGCTGCAGGACGAGCTCGACCGTAAAATCCAGGAGGCAGACTCGCCTTACCTGTGGCGCATCAAGCTCTTTGTGGCGCGAGTTCTTCGACTGTCGCTGCAGCCCCCCCGCACAGAAATCATTTGGAAACCAAAGCGAACAGAGAGCAAAGTGTTTGTTCAGGATGAGGAGAAGGACGAGGCGGATGTTGGAACAGATAAGGATTCTGCACAGAGGACAGAGGGTGAATCTGATGGGGAGAAGCAAGAGGCCCGCAGGACTGAGGCGCAGACACTGGTTGATGCTGCAGAGATGCATCTGTTAAGGGAAAATATAAAGAAGGTGTTGGGGGTGGTCTACCTCAATACTTGGATGCCGCAGAACTTCTGTATCCCCACATGTGGCCTGATGGATTATCTATCCAGAGATCCTGAAGATAGAGATTCAGAGGTACTGATAAAGTCTCTTTATCTTAAAACAATATGTACGTTTGACCAACGTCTGCTTTGAAAACTAATATCACTTCTTTTCCCTACAAAGTTAGATTATTATTATTTTTTTTTGTTTGTTTGTTTTTTTCTTACTTAAGTTTCACAATAAAGATGACAAATGACATTCATTACTTCTGAAACCAAGCTTTTATTTCAGTCATCCCATCTGGGATTTGACTGGAAACTCCATGCAGAAAGACTTTTACTCTGAAACACAAAAGCCATAAGTTCATTAGTGGAAAGAGAAAAATCCAGAGTTTCCAATAATTTAATCTTTTTAAACAGAAAACTATTAATCAACAAAATCCATTAATTGCCCAGCCCAAGCTTATTTTTAGATAAATTACATGATTTTTAGATATTTGTGAAGGTTCTCAGTCATCCAGGTCATGCTCAAGCTAGGAAAGTTCAGTTTAGGCAACTGGACGTCTTCTAGAAAACTACACGTCCAGTTGCCTAAGCAAAACTTTCCTAGCATGATTTTTAGCTCAATATAAAGCACTTGGCACTAGAGCTGGACAATTTAATTTCATTAGATGCATTTAATTGAAATTCAACAAAAAGCAATTTTTGAAATCAGAGGTGCTCCGTTTTAGTCACTTTACATTTAACTGGAGTAAGACATTAAATTTCTCACTCCAGGCCGTTAGGTGGCACTAATACTCTTAGAGTTGGTTAGCAGCCACACGGAGGGGAAGAGAGAATTACAGTTAGCAAAGCAGAGCTATGGTTGATAGTAGAAATACAAATATTTTCATACAACGGTTACAATAAAGTCCTGCGACGCTGGACTCTTGACAAGCTAGTTTTTAAGGTCCTGAAAATACTGAAACCCTGGAGTCAAACATCTTCCTGCTGGTGGTTGGAGCAAAAGAAAACACAGTGGCACAATTGGTTGAAAATAATTGCAATTTTTACATTTTTGCCAAAATTGTTGAGCTCTACCTGGAAGATCGGTGATCAGTCTAAGGCTTCACTAAAACACAAAAGCTAACCAAGGTAAAAGTTGTTTATAAGCAACCAAACAGATATGATACCTGTAGCTAAACCTGGATATTACAAGTGTAGCGCCCCTGGTGGCTAAAGGTTGCACTGTGTTTCTTTAATGTTTATCTTTGCACTTATCAATGTAGCTTTTTTCAGGGATTAGCAATTCTCTGAATTTAGCTTGACTGAACCAGCAAGATTTGGTATGAAAAAGGCTAAAAGCTTGTTTCAGAGTCAAGAAACTTTCTAAAATCGTTTATTATTTTTTAAAATAAACAAAAAAAATGTCAATATAATTTAGGATATTACCAGCTCTTTTATTTTAGCTGATTGTCTCTCTGAATTTAGTGCAGATTTCAGTTCCTTAAGCCCTGCCTATGAATAAATAAATAAATATTTTTCTAATAAGTCAACACACCAAACTTAAGCACTTCCAGGTAGAAAAGTCACTCAGCAGCAAGTTAATAGCAGGTGAAATTTATTCAGGCTGTAAGAGAGGATAAGATCTGGAGCAAATAACAGGAAGTCGTTCATAGATTCCTGCAGATTTACTTTGCCTTAGTCTTTGCCTTAGACTTGCTAGCTGCACTAATGCTAAAATAAGATGTTATTTACTGATAAAGAAGGAAATTCTGTGATCATTTTCTATTGTTTTAGATGCAAGAAAGAAAAAGACTTCAGATTAAATAAAAAAAAAAGGTTTATGCTGGGTTTTATTTCATTCTAGTTCTTAGAAAAAGATCTGAATCACTTAAAATCTACACAGATGCATTAGAATAGTTAAACGAAGCTGCTACAGTAAAGTTTTGTCTCATCATCATCAAAGTGTAGCCGAAGAAACGTTTCACGCCTCTTATAAAGTCTTTGACTTGTGTTTGTCTTTATTCTGAGCTTCTGTCTCTGTCTACACCCCCCAACCCCACCTTCAGGTTCTGATTGGCCACATCAAGAACAAGCTGAACAAGCAGACGTTCCCGGAGCACTGCAGCCTCTGTCAAGCCACGCTTCCCTTCACCGACTGCAAACAAGCCGTCTGCGAAAACGGACACATGTGGCTCAGGTTCGAACGACGCTCTTTAACACCTTCGGAAGAAAAGTGTTGGTGTGCCGCTCCTCCTGGAGAGCTACATTCTTCCTTTGAGAATTTATTTATCGTCAGAGAGCAGTAATCAAGCCCCCCCCCCCATCGCCGCCTTTTGATATTTACCCAAGCATCTCTCTCATCTCCTCATAAATATCATCCGTCAAACGTTCCTTCTGTTTGCTCTCCTGCTAGCACGTTGCACCTCTGCTGGGCACAGATTTCCATTTCCTCGCCCGTCAGTTGCACGTCAGTGCTGCTTCCACCAAACTTTTGTTTTCTTTCCCTCCCTGCCTCACAGTGTGTGTGTGTGTGTGTGTCTACAGGCTGTGTGCACCTGTCCCTTCCCATCCAGCTTCCTCATGTATTTGTCGCGCTCTCCTCCAGGTGTGTGTTGTCATACCAGGCCTGCCAGACGCTGACGTTCAGACGGTGCCTCCTGCAGGATTGCATTGCCAGACTGCCAGAGCCTGAGGGTAAGCGCCACTTTCCATCCACCTCCTCCTCCGTTTCACAGCCATCCAGTCCTGTCACCCTCAGAGACAGCCTTGGCCCCACTCTGCCGCTCAGATCCTCACCTGGCATGATGGATTTCAACCCGCTTGAAGGGTTAATTCCTAATAACCACGGATGATTTTAGAAATATGAGCGCGACTTAGTTTGTTTCTCTTTCCCTTCAATTTAAAAGCGGTTGGATTATTCTGCAGCCGCTCTTTAATGTTCAACCTTTATAGGACTTTTATAATTAAAATTTAAAACTCATGTAGCACAACAATACACAAGATTATTTGAGTTAATATTTTCCTTAAATATCTAACAATTTCTAAGATCTCTCAGTTTTTGTCAACAGTCTTATGTTAAATAGTCTTTTATTGAAGCAGTATCACATTTTTGGATGTTTTTATATCATAAATTGAGTCCAAGTTAAGAAATACTTGTTTTCACTCCTATGAATTAATTCAACTGATGCATTTTTTTAAATCTCCTTATAATTTAGTTTTTCTTTTTATTTATCATAGTGTCCATGAACCTTTTATTTGTTATCAATGACTTCCTGGTTCCCTGGGTCACATTTATGCCATGATCCATTTCTCATTGTTTTTCATTGTTTATCTAAATAAACATGTGATTCTTGAAAGGCAAACATATTGATCTTTAACAATCCAGTTAGTAGATATATCCTCATTTATTTATTTTTTTTTTTATCAATGCCTGGGGTCTTTTAGGAGAGGTCCAGCCCTTGTCCTGACCTGAGTCTGAAGGGAGCTAAAGATTAGGGTGATGACAATCAGCTCTTCCAAACTCAAATACTTTGAATTTACCACCAAAGACTCATCATCTGAATAAAAAAATAAAATCTGAATTTAAAAAAATAAAATAAAATTTTGATTATTAGGGAAAAGCATGCAGGTCAAATGTTACTCATATTTACATTCTTCACCGCTCTGTTACACATTAGTTTGGTGGAGGATCTGTAATACTGTGGGCCATTATTTAATTCCCTTTTGGGATTAATAAAGTCCTTTTCAATGTAACTGAATTAAATTATTTTGCTTTACAAAGATTCTGCAACATTTTTTGGTCAAGTTTCCATAACAACCACTAGATGTTATATTCAGCTGAGCCCAAAATTGATCCGTTCTTATAATAACTGAGCTTTTTTCATGTCTCCACAGGAGTTTAATCAATTATCTTAGGTCAGTGGGCCCCTAGTATTTGAGATTTTAAAAGGCCTCCTTACCATCACCCTAATCTACAGCTGCCTCCACAAATCCCTAATCCGATTCAAATTTAATGCAACAACAGCGATACAACATTTAAACCCATTTTTGACGTTCCAGGCGCAGGTATCTCACATTGGCTACGTGAGTGATGATGTAAAGAGCAGACAAGGAGCCTGTGCTCTGCAGCTGTAGGCTGTGCAGAGTTTAGCTATACAATGAGCGCACAGGACAATGTGACCGAATGTCGTTGTGCAAATGTCTCCAGCTGTAGCGTCGGAATCGGAAAAGATTTTTTCGTGCAAACAGTATAGAAAGCAACAGCTGGTCACACTAAAGCTAGTCTAGGTAAAAAAAAAAAAAAAGCTGAGCACAGCCTTTAAATTTGAGTAAAACGCAAGCTTGTCGCCTTCTCCAGGGAGCTGTTCTGAGATATTATGCGATGTGTGAATTGATTTAGTTTGTTTTAACTGAGCTGATTTGGTTCCAGCATTCTTGGTCGTCTTTTCAAGGCTTTTATTTTTCCTACATCGATATTAAAATTATATTGTATCGATTGAAATTAAGAAATGTATCATGATATAAGTTTTGGGTATGTTGTATTTTTGTATTTTTGTTTGTATTTTTTTCCTAAACAGGATGATTTGTGGGAGTTTGGGACCATTAGTCTGTATTTTTAGATCTAGTTCTGAGTTTTGTTAATTTATTATAACTAAGTGAGAATCTTTCAGGCTTAGATTTGTTTGTTTTCTTGAAAAAGTAAAGAAGGCAACAACAAAAAAACTAAAAGAGGCAAGCAATTTGAGAGGGAGAAATAATCGCCATTTTCTCTGCTGAGCTTGTAGCTTTGAAAGAATATATTTTTTTGTATAAACCATTATCATTGCATAATAATGTTCAGGGTTCTGCTGTGGGATATCTTGGCAGTTTATTGGCTTTTATTTCATTTATATCGATATCTGTACTGACATGAATTGAGAAATCTATCATGACAAACGTTTTGGCCACATCGTCCATCCCTAGCTTCTCCTTTTCCACATTTTGTTATTTAACAGCATTTTTTTTCCAAATTGCATGAAATTAATTACATTCCTCAAATCTCTACACACAAGTTTGGTGCATTGAGGAAAGATTTTATGAAAAGAGATTAATAAATGTTTAAACACAGATTTTACAAACTCAAATTGAATTTGTGGAAATTTGTAAAAATGAAGGAAAAAAATGAAATATTCCAGCTTGAATTTCTGTCTCACTGTGGGAGGTTCGGTTGGTCGCAGTTTGAATGTGGTCAGAGTCGTTCTGATAAATTCACTTCAGAGAAGCAGAGCTTTGAAATCTCCCTCATTGAAGACTGTCGACTTTCCTGCATGTTTCGGCCCATTAAAAAAAAAAAGGATCTTTCTCACTGTTGAATGATGTGTGTAAAATAGTTATGAAGTGATTATAACCTCTCCCAGGTTGATGGGGTCACTGCATCTCGGCATGATGTGAAGACCTGTTTGTTCCAGAGCACCAAACCAACGTAACTCCTGCTTTTATTGTGGTGCCTTCATGGCTGCAGCAGCTTTGGCATTTATTTATTATTTCTAGTGTTTGTTTTGAGTTTTTTTACACTGAAAGTTAGATTTTAACACTTGTATGTTGTAAAATTATATAAATTACATTTTATAAAATGTGTGAACTATCTAATTTTGACTTAAGTCAACAGGCTTTGAATAATAGAGGTTAATGATGATAAACAGTTTAGGTTGATAATATTGGAGGATCTGTGCTGTTATTTCTCATCGTAAAAGATTTTTTATAATAATTCCTGTGTTTCCCCCTCAGATCCAGACTGGATAAAGAAGCTCATGAAGGCGCCCTGCGTGTTCTGCGATTCACCGTTGATCTAAGGACCAAACAACCCATAAGCCTGCATCTGTCGCTGCAGCTCTCACAGCTCCACAAATTCACAATCATTTTACTTGAAATCACAGCTGTAGAGTATATATTTTTGATATATTATTTATTTTATGACTTAATTTTGTTATAATAAAAAGTCTTTATTAGTTGTTGGTTTTCTTATGTACTTTGAAACCTGCAGAAAGAAAATGACTCTCCTGCCACTTTAGATGGCTGATTTACCTCTAACTTTGCAGCAGTCTTTATTATATTTTCAACTAAAACTTATTCTAAAGCAGGCGCAGTGTTTGCACAAGAAAGTTTAAAATGCAGTTATATGTGGAAGTCATTATTATTCAGTTGGACTTCAGGGGCGCCATAAATAAGCTCCCTCATTTTCCTAATGTTGACTGTGTTTCAAAACCTTTGGTGTAGTTTTTATTGCAAGTTAGTGGAACTTGCTCTCCAAGTCCTATTTTAGTATTTCTTTCTTCTTTCTTTTTGTTTGAGCGTAACAAATAATACAGTGTGAATTATACATACTGTGGAGAAAAGGAAAAAAAAAAGGAAAAGAAAAACTCTGCATACCTTCTTTAATTGGCACTGTAAAACAATTTCCAAGCTCTGGATGGAGGAGGAGGAGAAATGTTGGTGTTCAGTCATTCCCTCAGATGAGGACTTCCGCTAATGTAAACGCAGAAGAGACGAAGCGGCGAGGCAGATGAAATGAGCAAGAAGGCAGGAAGAAAGGGGAAAGTGTGGTTAAAAACGCGGCGCGTCCTCTCCCCCGGGGGCGGCTCCAGTAATGAGATTCAGCAGTAATGAGGGACAGAACATGGAGCCAGATGTGATTCTAATTCTAATCAAGGAGGGGAGGCTGGCGCTGATGGAGGAGAGGGAGGTTACAGAGAATATTGTTAAATACAATTAACCCTTTATTCCTATTTAGATGGAACAAGGGGGTCACAGGCTCAGCAGCCGGTGATCAAAGAACCTGGACCTGAGAGACCGGGCTGGTTGCAGACCATCCTCCGGGTCCGAGCCGAGGTCCGCTAGCCCGACGGCAACACTTTAACAAACACTCCGATGCTCATAAAAAGCAACTTCCCTCTTTGTTTTTATTCAAGTGTTCAGGGGTCATGGAGGGAGGGGCAAGTTCTGCATCATGACCCACACATGATTACACTATTGGGATTTTTTCTGCAAATCGGGTCACTTTATTTGTAAACAGAACCTGCCTGTGTTTGATTTCATATTAGTATAAATACAGCTGTTCTGTAAAGTCCTTAAAGTTCTATTAGAGAACATTAATGAGAAAAACAGCTTCATTCGGACACACAGACTCACAGCAGAGGGGTGTTAATTAAATTAAAAAACCCTTTATTCATTTATGTTGTAGGTGTTGATAGCTGTAGGCAGGAGGGATCTGTATTGATCCATCTTGCACTGGATCTGGAGAAGCCTCAGACTGAAGACATTAAAACTCTAAAACAGCATCCCAAGCTTTGAACATGTTGAGCTTTATTTAAACCACCATTTGAACATGACTCCATCTTAACCAATGGGCTGGGAATGAGAGCATTAATGAGAGGAGCATCTAGAGGGTTCGTGTAGGACTTTGCAACAGTTTGCAGCAGTTGCATGGAACCATGATGCACTACATAAATCTGATCTTAAAAGATGACAAGCAAAATAACCTGTAACGTTCTCTAAGAGGAAGAGATCAAAGAGGAACCTTTTTTTGTCATTGACAGCAAATAACCAGGCTTTCACTGAACTGCAATCATCAGAATCAGCTGTGCTGTAGCAGGGAAACCTCTAAAACCTTCAGGACAGCGGCTCTCAAGGACCGACTTTGGGCATGCCTGGTCTAAATGTAAAACCCAGACCAACAACAACCAAATACTGAAAGATTCTGGAAGAAAATCATCTGAAGGCTAAGAGAGGAAAATATGTTTATTAATGAAAGCTCTTTAAATCCTTTATTATGTGTTTTTGCAGTGACCTGTAAATCTATGTTTAAAACAAAATAGAGAAGTTCAGTTTTTTACTTATGGTCTTTTAATAACCTGTTTGGGTCTGTGCTTTTGCTGCATGTTCCTAAAATAAGATGTCTTGGAAATAATAATAATAATAATAAAATCTAATTTGCCTTTTATAAGTGTCATATTACATCAAATTGAAACAGGAAATCTGCAGTAATTACTTTTAACAAAACTATGACACATTTAAACAGTTTTCCACCAGGTATTTTTAAGGGCCTTTGTTAGTGTCTAAAAAATAAAACTAAAAAAATTTAATGGGATGTTTTAATATAATATTACACAGGAGGAAATAGGTAACTGTTTTACTGCCATGGAGGCTTGGACTGAGGGTTAAATGTTGGAGGGGGCAATAATTACAAGGTTTAAACGTAAAACTGTTAAATTTGGGACTTAATTGCAGATTTAATCTTTCACTCATTTTCTAAACATTGCACACATTCATTTCACTACCTTTTTGTGAATAAATATTTTACTTTATTAAAGCAGTTCACATCAGACAAGCTGTTTTTTAAGTAAATTGCAGTATTTTTTCTAACAAATAACATGAATAAACCAGAAACTACAACACACCAGTAAAAGTGTCATTTTGCAGTTAAACATTATAATAGAGTTTTATATCTTGTCCACTTCTCCATCTCAGCAAATTAAACTATTTTAAGTAAATAAATCTCCTCCATAATCATCCACTGAGACAAAGTTAAGGAGTTACTAGTCAGTTAGTTTCCATGTGATGGTTTTCTTACATTCCATCAACATCACTTTGTTGAGATATAAGTCCTAAATTCATGTTTCCTCAGAAGTTAGGCAAAGTTAAAATGTCTGAGTTAGTGGGAATTATATAGCCTATAGGATTTCCTCCATAATTTTTTTCTTATAATCTCCCAAAAAGGTCTGACCATAGAGCACTTCGCTAAATACCTGGAAATGGTTATTTACACCACCACAGGGTATCTAGCTCTGTTTAGGAGTTTTGAGCTGCTAGCTTTTGATGTGTGATAATAGTTTTTTTTTTTTGTTTCTGAGTTTTTACGGCACTAGTTTGAGTTGTAATTAAGCTTTCCACTTTGTTATATGAGAGAAATATTAAAATTTGTAGACATTTATACAGCCAACCGCTTTAAAAAGTATTTTTTTTTGTAAGCTCTCGAGGTCAACTCTATAATTTTATTGTCCTCTTATGAAAGATAGGTTCAGATGTCATGAGTTATGAAAGTGTCTTGATTAAAAGAACTTGGATAGTGTCATGAAGCGGTTGTTTAGTTGGTGGTGAGGCAGAGGTGGAACCAGGTTGTAGCGAAGATTAAGAGGTTTAATAAATACAGAGTCCAAAAACAGAGTTACAGGTGATGTCCTCAGAACAGGCAGCACGGCAAACAGGATCCACCTTAAAACCGGTAGCACTGAACTTA
>JAUZNJ010036308.1:0-11907 GCA_034780135.1 Jordanella pulchra
CATATACATATGTATATGTGCATATATATATATATATATATATGTGTGTGTATGTATGTATGTGTGTATGTATGTATGTGTGTGTATAATATAAGTATTCTGAGTATTTGTCCTCATTTAGAGAAGCTTATTGAAAGAGACACATGATGGAAAAAAATCTTTTCACTAACTTGCCTGAATTTACCTTTAGGCCAACTTAATGTTAACAGCTTCCAGGTTACCAATGACTAATTACAAATGAATAATTGTTGTAAATTTTCTACATTTCAAAATGTGATGATTTTATTGCATTTCCTTTATTACAAGCATTCTCTGTGCGACGCTCCTGCAGCACTGCAGGTCACTTAATCTTTATGCTCTTAAGGCTCTCTTACTTTTCTTCTTGCTGCTGTGCTCAAAATCCTTCAGTATCTGAGTTTCTCACTCTCCATGCCAGATGAGCCTTTTACTATGCTGGCCAGCAATGTTTGTCTTGTTAAGTGGGTCAGAGCTGCATTGGGAAAGTGGTAAAAAGGCAGGCTTGACCTCTGCATTGCAATCATGATGACTCACTGGGTCAGTGATTAGGCCTGATAAGAATTGAACCATCAGGATCGTGGGTTGATCTCAGTGAACTGACTATTAGAAAGCCTGGGGGGGCTGCAGATGTGATTCCCCCACCCCCCCACCCCATCTTTTGTCCTCTTTCAATCTCTAGTGGGACCCAGCTAACCTGTCACCTTGATTCAGGAATAATGAAAGGCTGCTGAAAGGTTATGGAGCTTTAATTGAGTTATAACATAGTTACCACTGAGGTCTTGAGCAGTCTGTTGTGTCTTCTGCTTTTCCAGACACTAGTCAAAGTGGAGGCAAAGGGCAAATGCATCATATTCCTCAAATATGTACCGTTTTGGTGAAGAGCTCGCGCTTAGCAGAAAAAAAAAATCAATCATTATCGCGTCTCCCTTTTTTATACTGTTTTTATATAACAGATGCAGGCTCACTGATGGTGCCCATGGGTTTATAGATTCCTCTCTTAAAGACCCGAGTTCAACTATCTGGTTGTTTGGAAATGGAGCGTTTTTTTTATTTATTTATTTTTTTTTTTTTGACAGAGCTAAGAAGTGACACTGAAGTGTAATAACTCTGGAGTCCCTGTGTGCCCTTACACTAATGCTACTAGCTTTTATTTTCAAACTTATATTCAATCCAGTGGACTGATTGATTTACATGACTAATGACTAACTAATGGACAGCACTGTTTCTTTTATTGTAATTTAGGGAGAAATGTTTTTCTTATAGTTGTAAGCTTTAATCATGTTTAACAAACCCCCTAAAAAGTAAGAGCATCATTTGGATTGTTACATTTTCAAGTTTGTTTTTATTCCCCAAAATTATAGTAAATATTAATAAAATTAAGAATATAAAGAAATTGAGTTTTCTGGTCCAGTTAGACAGTGTAGTTGCATTTCTAAATGTAACTAGCATGCTGATGGAGCCTGTTTTATACTCAAAAAGTTGGTTTTCTTTAGAGCTTTTAATGCTAAAAGTGATGCAATAATGTAGTTTTAGCTTCTCAAATCTCTGTGCTTTCTTTGCAGATTGTCTCACTCAGTAGATTAGCTTCTCTTTAAAAAATCTTTTTTTCCACACTACGAATGGTTCAGCAATAAGGGATATGTTGTTGTTGAAACCCATCATGGCACTAATCAAACTCTGCTTCTTTTCATCAGAAAATTCTTCAACATCTGCCTGAGAAAATCTACAACAGATGGCAGTTTCACAGCATAGGTATGTACTTGATGATCTATATGGAAATCCCCACCCAATAACTGTTATTTCTCTTTTGAACTGTACTTCCGAGGCAGAAGGAAATCAAGGAGAAATAATCAGTTGTGGAAGTGATTGTGAATGGAAAATGCAAATTAGCACTTGGTTTCAGATTCTTATGAATTGCGGTATATTGTTGTTGCCTAAAGAAAGCTTTAGCGAGAAGCAATAACCCTCCATTTCAGCTGTTGCTTATCAGGCCTGGCAGCTGAAATAGTTTAGGTCCAGATCAGTGTTGCAGACTGGCCTTTCCTGGAGGCGTATAATTTCACATCAGGGCTCATCTCTAGGTGGATGCCCCTGATAAATTCTCCATTTTGTCCGTCGCTAAACAAGAAATCGTGATGGGTTTAAAGACGGCTCTTATTCCAGCTTCCACTCACAAAGAATTTTCTCCTCCACTCATCAGTTCATGTGTCACTGGTCAAGATGGGCTGCTGTTATTTACACACTTGAGGCAAGATAACTGTCATTTTTTTTTCTTATCACATTTTACATCCATTTCCATTACTGGTAGAGAATCTCTGTCTTGTGGCGTATTCCCCGGGTGGCTGGAATGACATTAATGACATGGTTGTTTAGCGCTTTTCAAACTGAGAATTGCAAGGTCACAGACGTTTCACACAGTTATTAAGATGCTTCTGTCCTCAAAGCATGAATATGAAAAGAGGAATTTAGGCTTTTGTGAATGCAGCGTTCTGATGGGAGCACCAGAGGTAAAAATATAAATATACCAACATTGTTTCTCTCTCTCCTACAGGTTAGGAATGAGAACTATCAGTACCAGCTTTAAAACACCTGTTGCAACATGTTGTAGTTGTTTCTTAAGCTTTTTGCATTTTATGGCAATACCAATTCTTAAGTATATAGCATATAAGGCTAACACTCATCCATCCATCCATCCATCCATTCATCCATCCATCCATCCATCCATCCATCCATCCATCCATCCATCCATCCACCCACCATGGATTCATTCATTGTTTATCATCCATTTGTTGATTTTTAAAAACTCTGCAAAATTTCCAAACTTCATTTGTAGTTTTTTTCACCTTTTAATATATCCTTCATTTGGGCAATTAATCGATTTTATAGATTGATCAAATTTCTGTTTTTGAAGATAAAGCTATTAGAAACTCTAGATTTTTTTTTTTCCACCAATCTACTCCTTGTTCCATAACTCAGACTGACATCAGTTCATCACTTGTTTTTAAATACCGTCTCATAACTGCTAAACTAGCTTTCTTTGTAATACTACTTGCTGTGAACATATAGTTTATGTCTTCTTTGTTTTTTTTTGTTTTTTTTGCTTAACATCCGTGTGAAACGATCATGTTTCACAGCTTGAGTTTCTTTGCCCTTTTAAAAAATGTCACCTCCCAGAGGAGATGATTGAAATTAAAGCTCATTTTGGAGAGTATTTCATGTCATTTGTCACACTTTATTATGACATTTAAAGAAAAATTATTCATTAAATAGTTTTGGTAGTATAAAATTAGAGGTTATATTTTCAAGCCATTATCACCTAGCCTTATACCCCCATTCATCCATCCATCATTAGTCCGTTCACAGGTTCAAGCTTTAAGCCTGACAACTGTAGAAATATCCAGGATATATTCAGATTATCTAAAAAGTCAGAGAACTGTGGAGTTTTTAATCTGAGGGATGAACCAGTCAAAGATATAGTAACTTTAGGTCATGGCACAATGTGAGACATCTCATCAGAGGTTAGAAAAATGTCAGATCTGTAGAGGAAACGAAGAAGTTCTTCAAGTTAAGACCGAACCTCTGGTAGGCAAGATCTCCCAACGATTTCAGCTTGGACAAACATCTGTACCCATTTGCCTTCATGCAAATAAAGGACAAACTATGTCCTTTATTCAAGCTAGATATTGCTCATGAATCTATGGGGGGGGGCTACATTTTTTGTGGCCTCATGTTGAACTAATGATCCAAAATGCTTAAGTGCTACATTGGTAACGATTCTGCTGTTAGAGAGGTAGCTGTATTGCAAACTGCTTAACATCACGATGACTAAATTAAACACATTTATATTGTTGTGAAAAATATTCAAAGCACACATATTCATTTTTTTTAGCTCTTTTTAGCTTTCCTATCTGTGATTATAAAAAATATGAAACATATTTTCTAATCCCTACCCTAAAAACCAGTTAGGAGCAGTTAGGATGTCAACCTTCACACAAACCCCTTCTGGGTTGCAATCACAGCACCGTCATTTGATGACAACAGAAACAAATTAGCTTCATGGTTGCATCTTACTGTCAGCTAATCTGAATTTGCCTCCAGAAAATGTGATGCTCATTCGCTTCCCCTTCAAATTTAATTTGTCATAGTGAAACTGACAGCTTGTGGGGTCGCTGCATCTGTGAATGATTGTTTTCTAAGAATATCTGCTTATATTTGGTTTTGGATTTCTCTTTCTTCTCTTGTCCAGGTTCTATTCTGAAAAAACTTCTGCATACTGGAAATTCATTTAAAGTAAGTCCTCTGTTGGTCTCTAATTGAAATGTGAATGTTCATGTCCAGAAACCTTCTTTATTGCTGGATCAGGTCTCAGGATCAGCTGAATTGTTAGAAATCAAACTCTGTGTGTATCTTGTGTCCAGATCCGCTGTGAGGGCATCCGTCTCTTCCTGCTGTGGCTCCAGGCTCTAAGGGACAACTGTGCCGAGGAGCAGTTCCTTATATTTGCCTGTCTGGTGCCAGGATTCCCTGCTGTTCCCTCCTCCAGAGGACCCTGCACGCTTGACACCATCATCAACAACCCATCCTCTAACCCCATAGACGGTGATTAAAAAAGCTTTTATTTAGTTATAATAACTCAGAGTCATTCATACTTTTCATATTATTATTTAGGGGATTTATAGTATTTTTTTTATCTTAACCTCTACAGCCAAGGTAGTGCCTGAGGAGATCACGCCGTTGGTTCCAGCTGTGTCTGGAGAGAAAGTTGCAGATGACCTGACTTGTTACTTTCTTGAAACACTACTCAAGTACATGGTCATTCAGGTAATAATCAACTTTTGGTGTTTAAGCAAAAGCTTCATAAATGCAAGTAACTTTCAGTCATGTAGCAAATTATGTTTTATTAGAATCTGGGGCAGAAGGTTTTAGAATAAAATAAAACCATATTTAATTTTATTGAGGTTTAGATTTATTTATGTTGTTTTAAGTTCAGAGATGCTAGGAGACTTCAGAATTTTTTATTTTAAAAGAGGCAGAAGTGTGTAATATTACATATTTGGAGTTAAAACGCAACCCATTCTAATACCTTGAGCAGCATTACTGCTGCAGGGACATTAAGCTGTGGAAAAATGTTTATAATCCAGTGAGGTTGTGTGTTGTTGGAAAACACAGAAAGACAAAAAAAAAACTGCAATCTGATTGATTTGTTTATTCACAGTTGGTTGAAATGATCGGTGTTTATTTATATCCTCTCCCCAAATATCACCACATGAAGGATCTGCAGTGTAAAACTTTACAACTAGATAGCTGTGAAATAAAAGCAGATATTTTACCATTAGTGAGGGGAATTATTATAGATTTCATCAAACATTCTTAAACAGCATTTCTTCTTATTACATTGTAAAAAAAACTACTCAGAATGTTGGTAATTTTAACTTGACTAAACCTTTTCTCTGTTTTTTTTTTTCTGCTATCGTAGATGAGCCATGTCACACAGACAATAAACACGGTTTGAACCACATCCTGACCTTGTGTGTTTTTGTGCCGTTTGTCTGCTTCAGGCATCCAGTTTAGAATGGAAGAACAAAGAGAACGAAGACACAGGCTTCAGGTTTCTCTTCAGCCTTTTCAAGAAGTACTACCTTCCACATCTGTTCCCCTCCTTCACCAAACTCACCAATCTTTATAAGCCTTTGCTAGGTACGTTTATTCACTCAGTGTGTCTCTTTGTTGTCAAAGCCTTACAAGGCAACCGTTGTCACATTATACATTATGCAGGAGTCAGTATAAGACTATCCTGATATTCAACTCAAGTAAAAATAAAACGATTAAAATGAATTGGAGCTTTTTATGATTTTATCTAGTTTAGCTGATTTTGAAACACAGTCCAGCATGCTTCATGTGATTTCCCCAGATCAACAGATAATAGAATCTATATTGTAACTTATGTCACATTTTATCGTTACAAACACCAGACTGATGGACTCAGCGGCGGTTGGATAGGATATTTATGATCTTAGAATATGACTCGGAGAGAAGAAGGTGGAACGTGAAGGAGAAGGAGCTAGCTGTGGAAACAGATACTCAGGCTTTTTGTAGCCATCAATCGTCAGGATTTCATTCTTTTTTTGAAAAGCAGCGGGTCGGGGTTGATATTCATCTCTGGAGCCTCATTTATTTCAAGATAGTAGCAAATATAAATGTTATTGTAACATGAATATTTTATTTACTATGTAAAAAAAGTGTTTTTCCAACAATCAATTTATTTGTATTTTTTTCTTGAGGCAGTAAAAAAAAAAGATATTTTTTTTGTAGTAACAGAGGGCAGGTTGTATAACCTATATATCTAAATATAATCCCTTCACATTGGAACACAGAATGTCTTTGGTTCTTTTATACCAGTACCTGCTCACAAAGAACGGTAAATTTTCATGCATCTGTGAGTCAAAAAATTAGGTACTGTGGTTTCCATAAAAAAAAAGGTCATTTAGACATTTCAGTGTTTGCCAAAACTCTGCATCCCAGTTCCAACTTTCTGTACCTTTTTAACATTTCCCACCTTGTTCTGTCTTGTTCAGAACTCCCTCCGCTCAGAGCGAAACCCTTGTATGTTCCCGTGACGCGGAACAATGAGAGCACCTTCTGTACGAGGGATCAGTACTTGGCACCCAGAGTGGCCTTCATCACCTGGCTGGTTACTTTCTTCCTGGAGAAGAAGTATGTCAACAGTACAGCTGCAGCGCAGAGCGCCAGGAACGGCACTGAGGTCATTCCCAAACTCATCCAGGTGAAAAATACAAAACTATTAATTCCTCATTGTGTCATACAGAATGGAAGATCGCTGCAGTAAAATTTAGATTTATGCAGGGAAACAGGGCAGCAAGATACAGAAAACAGAAAATAATTTACACGGAAGTAGAACAAGGGACATTTTGTTCCACATTGAACAGTGAGCTTACTTGTAAACAAAACCCAACATGTTGTACCTCTTTAGAATCAGCCGATCCTAAAGAAAATGACCATCAACTCAATTGTAAGCCAACTATACTCCACAAACACAGATAACTGATAATCTGTCATCACAGTAGGATTCTTAATTTTCACTTTTTCCCTTGTTTTCAGCTTCTGGCACTCTAAAACACACCCTATCCTGACATAAATGGGCTCATTTTGTCCATAGCACTCCACAGAAAGTATTATCTAGTTGTATTCCCATAAAATAAAATCCAGTTTTGTAATAATCCACCCAATTTCATTTTTTCCATGGAAGAAGTAAAAACAAAGTTGAATAAACACTTTTTTTCCCTTTCTAAGGACGTATGTCCGCCATTTTTGATTATCCACATCTCGTGGGCCGATGTGTAATTGCTAACAAGGGTCACAGTTTCACAATGCTTGGGACTAGAGATCTGAAAATGTACACAGTTGTCAACAACAAGTGTACTGAGTTGCAGAGGTCAACTATTTAAAATTCTCAAAATTTAGACTATTTTTTTAATGGTATTATCTATGGTAGAGGCTCTCATTTACCTGTGAGGAGCCTCTCTTTATATTATATGCTGGTATTCTAATTCCTCTCCAATTGTTTTTTTTTTTTTTTTTTCAGACTGTCACTGCAGGCAGTAGCAGCCAGGAAAAGGAGAAAGATAAGAGCTCTGATGGAGACGCTAACGGGCCACCGGGGGACACGGAAAAGAGCCACTCTAACAGCAGCACGCTGTCTGACCGACGGCCCAGTGATTCCAGCTTGTGTAGCATCGAGGAGGAGCACAAGCATGTCTACGACATGGTGCACTCCATTCTGCTGTCCACAAGGGACAATGTTAACTTTGTCAATGAAGTCTTCCACCAGGTAAAACACATATCTGCAAACACAAATAAGAGCAGTTCTCATTTCACGTACTCTGTCTCCCTCTGCTGGTCACATGTTTATCCCCACTTGATCACTTGCATTCTTCTAACAGTCGCTTTCCAAACCCACAGGCTTTCTTGTTGCCATCCTGTGAAGCCTCAGCTACCAGGAAGGTGATTAAAGTGTACAGAAAGTGGATCCTGCAGGAGAGGCCCATCTTCATGACAGAGCCTGACCCAACTACACAGGAGGATGAAGTGGATGATAACACAGAGCGCATTCTAAGCGCGGATGCAAACTGCATGCATGTAAAGGTAAAATTCACAAAGCAAGGATTAAAAACTACTTGGTGCCATTATCTCAGTCTTAGTCAACTTTTTGTCCTCTGCAAGGCGTTTGAGAGTCATGGTCACAAACGATCGTCAAGCTGGGGGAGGACGTATTCGTTTAGCAGTGCCATCAATCGGGGTTTTCTCACTGAGGAGGAGAACAGAGACGTCAAAGCTGGCATGCAGTCCACACTACAGGTCAGTCTTTGGGTTTAGATGAAGAAGAACTGGAACCCTGCTGTTAATAATATTAGGACACTCTTGCGTTTGTGGCACAGCACCTCAGTCTTCTATTGTATTTCAGGTTTAAGCTGGTTTATCTCCTCTGCTCTATTCCCTTCTGGTTATTGTACAGTTTTATTGTATAAAATCATGTTCTGGAGAGAAAGGTAAACACGAGAAACGTGACAAGGGTTGGTATTGCTTTAATAAAGTTGTAGCAAAATCATTTGGATCATTATTCTTCCATATGTTTAATTAAGACTCCGGTATTAGAAAGAATTTATGTCATGTACTTTTACAAGTTTCCTTGGATTATTTTTTCATGCTTCTCTGCCTATCTGTGTATAAGCAGCAAAATAAAGACTGTTCTCCATCCTGCATTGTAGCTGATAGATGAACAGGATGATTTATTTTTACTCCAGATACTCAGAAAGGCATGGATTTAACCTTGAAATGTAATTTTTTTTTTATTTTACTTTTTATTTTCACTATATTATTGAAACATTTTTTTAATTCATAGGATTATTAAAAACTAGCTTTTTTTCAGAGTTTTAATATGAATAAGTATATATTTTAACTTTTCATCAGTAGAACCAAATATGGTTTATCAATGATCTTTGTGCATGTGTGCAGGTATTTCTGACCAACTCATCAAATGTGTTCCTGTTGGAGCCATGCCAGGATGTGCCAAAACTCCTGGAAAACCAGGTCGAGGTGTGCAAGAATGTTCTCAGCATCTACCGGCACATGATCATGGAGCACAGCATGACTACACAGACATGGTCAGTAATGTTCGGGTACACGTGGGATTTTATTCCAACCCTCTCTGGTTGATGCCTCTCTTTTATATTTTCTTCTTCCTCAGGGAGCAGATGCTACAGGTACTACTGAAGATCACAGAGGCAATAATGAAGAGGCCACAAGAAAACCAAAGAAAAGACAGCTTTGCTGAAAGTTTAGCATCTTTACTTTTTAGGGTAAAGGCCAATATTTATGTTTCTTTTTCAGTGTTGAACTCTTATGGTTCTGACTAAATTAAATAGTGTTCATCTAATAGGAGTTTTTCTCTCTACATGGACTCAGACTATTATCGTGGCTTGGGTTCGAGCAAATCTCAGCGTATTTATCTCTCGGGAGCTGTGGGACGAGCTGCTGGCAGTGCTGTCCTCTCTTACCTGCTGGGAGGAGCTGGTGACAGAGTGGGCCAGCATCATGGACTCGCTGACGGCTGTGCTGGCACGCTCCGTTTATGGCCTGGACATGGCCAACTTGCCTTTAGACAAACTCAGTGAACAGAAGGAGAAAAAGCAGCGAGGACGTGGTAAGGAGATTTAAAGGGAAAACAGACATTGGGATGGACAATGTTTTTTGAAAGGTGTAAAAACTCTTTCAGATGCTTCAATACCACTTTTTTCATTAGTTTATCACATTACCATTCAAATAGATCCATATATCAAAACATTGTATATGTTTACTCTTTGTATTTACTGTAGTTGTTTTGGGGGTTTAAAATGTACAGTTATAAGATAAAAAAACGACTTGTATTAAAAGGGCCTCTTTTTTTACCTTTTAAAGTCAACTATTGGCAAATATATAATGAAATAATGTGTTTGACACAATGGATATTAATACGTTATGAAATGTAGTTTATTTCTTCAAACTTTAAAAAAAACGCTCACCTTTAAAGCAGAGCTTCCTCTCCCCATCATTTTATGACTTCTGACGGCTGAACAAAGACCTTTATTTACCAAAAAAAGCTATTTTTGTGTCACAACGAAATAAGAACAGACGCTTTCCATGCGCAGATTAGCTGCTTAAGAGCCACTTCATCTTAATTTTAAGCTGCAATCATCACAATCTGTTTCGCATCATTGGAGAAAGTGCGCCTTTGTTTAGAGTGCAGGCGCAGCACAGTTAGGGTAGGTGTTTCCTGGAGGTGGCATTTTTAGCTGCTATTTTCCTTCCCCTTTTTTAACACAGCTAGGGGCTGCTGCTGACTGTAAAATTCTTAAGGATTACTCAGAGAGGCCTCAATCAAACAAAACTCGACTTTGTGAATCACTTTGATGTAGGAATCGAAATATAACCGAGTTAAAAGTTCCAAAAAAGTTGATTTCACGTGATATATGAAGAAAATAAAAGCTTTTTTAAAATGTTGCAGTAAGTGCAATATGGATTGAAAAACATGAGAAAAAGGGTGATGAAGAATGTCTATACAGAGGTTTTCTTTTATAATCAATATCATTCTGGTAAAAATGCATGAAAATGAAAACATGGCTAGAACTAGTGCTTTTAAAAGAAAACTCTTTGAAAATTTGAAATCAGTCATCAAATCTTTAAACCTTAAAAGTCATGCTGAAGAAGAGCAAGAAGAAGTCTGGTAGAGCTGGTTGAAACGCCTCCAAAAACCCTGAAAGCTACTGCTGTCGCACAAGATTCCAGTAAATGTACAGTTTTCCTTCCACTTTACTGCTAAGAACTACTTTTTTATCGGTTTATAACGATGAAAACAGTGAAGTTTGTGGTGTTAATGTGAATACATGTAAAGGAAAAGTTTAAAGGGTTGAACAACTTTCATTAGATATTTGCTTTTTTTAACTTTTGTCATCCTAAATTAGTTGTATTAGTATTTTTTTTCTGATTATAAAAGGTGAAAAAAAATTTACTAATAACACACCCTGTATCAGTACTTTGACTCATTCTAAGGGTGTTTGTTAAACTGCTATCTTTCACCTTGTAGATAGCTCCTTTTATCTTCTCTGGGTAATCTAAATCTATGCCAGCTATTATTGTCTTTTGGTATTTAACTCTTTAAAACTTTTCCTTTGCATGCAAGGAGTAATCCAGGACTCCCAGAAGGCAGCTGCAGTTGCACGCTCATTCTCACTGAGCTGGAGAAACCATGGAGAGCAGGGTGGGCCTGGAGCCCAGGAGCCCATGAGGATTCGCTCTGCCACTACCTCAGGAGCGCCCGGTGTGGAGAAAGCCCGCAACAGTGTCCGCCAGAAGGCCTCCGGTTAGTAGCGTTTTAAATTCAGTAGCAGCCTCACATTATTCTGGCTCTTATTAAACTCTAAATTGACATAAACACATCTGGATTAAGGCCACTTTTTTGTTTTTTCAATGATCCATTTAGAAACATTGTTTTTTTTCCAGGGTGGAATAATGATACATCATACATCTTTGATTAATTTAGAAAACAAAATGGTAGTGATGCATTGCACAAACTGGATAAGAGTAGAAGTGATTGTAAACTATCCTCAAATCCTCCAACTTCACCACAAATCAGCAGATAGAAAACCCCAAGAGCTGAAACTTGGACAAAGTTAAAGGCCAGTATGATGTGTTTCACAGACAAACACTTCGATTCTGTACCAAAATCGGTTCACTATGTCAACTTCAGGTGTCTGTATTTAACCCTTTAAAGCCCGAACCATGAAATAATTGACAGAAAATTCAGATTTTTTTAATATAAGAGTTGTCATTGAA
>JAUZNJ010036309.1:0-22424 GCA_034780135.1 Jordanella pulchra
TGGCCCTCAGGTGTGTGAGGGCTCCAGCCCAGGAGACCCACGGCGCACTCTGCTGGAGGAAAGATGGAGCAACAGGCCCCGGATCCCAACAAGTTTATTACAGAGTACTGTATATCTGCTCCTTTTTTCTTTTATATTGCCCCAAACCCATTCTTAACTAGGCTCTTATCTCTGTTTGCCTTTATCTTTGCATCTGACACCTCCATGTGAATTTCTTATCCGCAGTTAATTTAAGCAGAAACACGAAGCAACATTACCCTATCAGACAGAAGAGATCTGATGAATGTGTATATATGATGTTTACATACAGTAGATCAGACATCCCAGTGGAAAATCAGGTGAGTCAAGTTAAATAACTGCTAAAAATAAATATTAAATACTTTTACATACTTGTAAAATTCAGCATAGGTGTTTTTGCTACAATGTTTGAGCAAATCAAGGCATTATACTAGAAAAGCTGTTAAATAGTGCAGACCTCTACCAAGCGGCAAATTTTGTCCCATACTTACACCTTACAACTAAAGCTAAAAGTCACACATGATCTGGATCTTTACCAAATTTTAAAGAATTGTTCCTTGGCATAAGGTGCAGCTTTGGTAACAATTCCTTTAAATCCATGCATAAAAACATATAAAAAAGGCACAGTATGTGTGTGGAGCCTCTGGTGTTTGTTCTGCTCTCCACTTTTTTATTCGCTCTACACTCTGCCTTCTTGTTTGATCAGCCGACTGAGAATTTGAGCAAGACACTGCTCTTTTTTGTGTTTTTATCTTCAGTATTATACTGTGTTTGTCATGTTAGGTTTTAAGCTCCCTGTCCAGGGTTGAGCCTGCGGGCGGATTGGAGGTAGGATAGGTTTTTGTGATCTGTCCAGACCAGGATGGGAGGCTCTGCGCCCTCGAGCCAATGTCGCCATTCTTTGAGAGCCAGTTTAATGGCTAGCAGCTCTCAGTCTCCGATGTCGTAATTTCTCTCCGTGGGGGAAAGTCTACAGGAGAAGAAAGCACAGGGGTGAGTCTTGTTGTCATGGGAGGAGATCTGAGATAGCACTGCTCCGATACCGGTGTCTGATGCGTCGACCTTGAGGATAAACTTTTATGTGGGATCAGGCTGGATGAGAATGGGTGCGTTGGCGAATAGGGCCTTCCAGCATGAGAACGCCGCTTCTGCCTCTGGGGTCCAACTAAACGGCATCTTAGTAGAGGTTAGTGCGGTGAGAGGTGAGGCTGTCTGGCTGTAATTTCTGATGAAGCGACGATAGAAGTTTGCAAAACCAAGAAAGCGTTGGAGCTGCTTACGGGTTTCAGATGTGAGCCATTCCAGTACTGCACGGATTTTCTCCTCGTCCGGCCAAACCTGTCCGTTCCCTAAAATGAAACCCAGGAAAGAAACGGATGACTGGTGGAACTCACATTTTTCGGCCTAGACGAAAATTTTATTCTCCAGGAACCTCTGAAGAACCAAACAGACGTGTGGTCTGTGCTCTTCCAGCATCTCAGAATATATGAGAATGTCATCCAAGTAGATGAACACGAAAACATTTAGGAAGTCTCTAAGAACATCATTCACAAGCGCTTGAAAACAGGCAGGGGCGTTAGATAGACCAAAAGGCATGACACAGTACTCGAAGTGTCCTATAGGGGTCTTGAAGGCGGTCTTCCATTCATCCCCTTTACGGATTCGTAGGAGGTGATAAGGGTTTCGTAGGTCTAGCTTAGTAAATACAGTGGCACCATGCACAGGTTCAAAGGCTGAGGACAGCAAGTGTAGTGGGTATTTGTTCTTTACCATGATGATATTTAGTCCTCTATAATCAATACAGAGCCTCAATGAGCCATCCCTCTTCCCCACGTAGAAGAAATCTACTCCCAGAGGAGAGGAAGAAGGACGGATGATTCCAGCTGCTAGGGTCTCCTCGATGTATTTCTGCATTGCTTCCCTCTCGGGGCGTGATAGATTATACAGGCGACTGGTGGGTAACGGAGTTACTGGCAGAAGGTCAATGGAACAGTCGTATGGGTGGTGAGGAGGAAGAGAAAGAGCCTTGGATTTGCTGAACACTGGGACGAGATCATGGTACTCTGGAGGAATAGTGGAGAGATTGGTGGGGTCCGCCTCCTGAGGCACTGCCGGAGATGGACCTGGAGGAACTGCTGAGCGGAGACAGGTAGAATGGTAAGAATAGGACCAGGACTGAATGTTCTTCTCGGACCAGTGAATATGTGGATTATGGAGCTGTAGCCAGAGTAAACCAAGAACTATGGGAGAATTAGCTGAAGGAAAAATGAAAAAGGAAATGGACTCACTGTGGTTGCCGGAGATGATGAGATGAAGTGGTTTGGTTTTGTGGGTGATTTGAAGTAATTTCCTCCCATCCAAGGTGGTAACACGGAGTGGAACAGGCAAGAGTTTGGCTTTCTATTCCCAGTTGTTTGATCAAAGCCTCGTCGATAAGATTCAGCTCGCAGCCAGAGTCAACAAGAGCAGAGAGGGGAATAGACTGAGACAGGAACATGATGGTTGCCGGTAAAATTAAGCGAGGAGAGTTTTTCTCACAAGAGTCGTCCACCAACCTCCTCACCTCTAATGGCGGACCGGGAGGTTTAAACGGACCGGACAGTTGGCGAGGAAATGGCCCGAGGATCCACAATAGATGCACAGGTGGCTGGATACTTGCCGCTGATGCTCCTCAGGAGTGAGCCTAGAGCGTCCCACCTGCATGGGCTCAGGGTCCGGAGGAGATCAGGGAGGAGAAACTGCCGGAGGGGAAACAAAGGCACCGTGCCGCTTAGATGGTTGGCTTCACCGTCCCCAGTCTCTGGTGCGGGCCTGAATCCTGTGGTCCAAATGGATGGTTAAACTGATCAATTTGTCTAGGGAATGAGGCTCTTCACGGGTGACAAGTTCATCTTTAACCTCTTCTCTTAGTGCATTATAATAAGTGCTCTTCAATGCTGCTTGGTTCCATCCCGATGCAGCAGCCTTAATCCAGAAATCAATGGAGAAGAACAGGGAGAGGACCTAAGCGATCTTAGCGATGTCATGGGGAAAACGTCTGGGAGAGTGATTCAGGGCAATAGAGACTTACAAGAGGAAACCATTACACCTGCTCGGCTCACCTGAGAACCTTTCTGGTGTTGGAGGAAGGACTTCAGAATACATGGATGGAACCACCGGAGTAGGTGCGGGGACTGCGTCTGGATATGGGGTTTGAGGAACGGAACTTTGCAGAAAACGAGTTGGTCCAGAAAGCTGTTGGCAGATTTTGTTTTGCTGTCTGCTTACTTCCTTCAGGGCAAGATCATGGGTTTGCAGGAGAGCCTGTTGATCTGATAACGCTCTCTGTATGGCGTCTGCTGGGCTGATCTTTCTGGCCGAGTGTTCTGTCATGTTTCGTTTTAAGCTCCGAGCCCACATGCAGAACACCAAGACAGGAGAGCGAAATCAGTAAACGGAATTTGGATGGTTTTGGGTTTAGGAGGGAGGTTGTGGATGTCCGGGGTCCAAGTCTCTCTTGTGGGTCCAGGAGCAATGGAGGAGTGTGGTGGGGAACTGACAGGTCGGCTCAGGTCCGGCGGAAACACAGAGGAGTGGTTTAGCTGCCAGTCGTGGGAACCAGGAGATACTTGAGAACAACGGAGAGATGGATCTAGGAGCTCGAGCAACCAGTGGGTAAAATCCACGGTGTCATGAGGAGGGTTCTGAGAACAGGAAGACAGCCAGGGTCTGATCGGTGAGTCCAGGATTTTCAGTGGATCACCTGAAGGCAACAGGGAAACAGAGAATCAGAATTACTAGGAGGCTCAAGGCAACGAGCTGGCAAACACTTGGCGCCGAGGAACTGGCAGCTACTCCTTTAGTACACCGGCTGATGAGGCTTGATGGAGAACAGCTGTGCCGCTGGAAACCGCATCGCACTCCATCCAGCACCTGGTGCCATCTGGTGGTGGAATAGGGACAAGGTGCACAGAAAAAAAACCCACAAAAGAGGACAGCAAGCCCCGATCATGACAGTGTTAATGTTAAAAAATCCTTTAAGCAATTCCTGCTTCTGGATTATGATCTGGATCGTCAAAATTAAATGGATTGTTTCTTGGACTGAGGTGCGCCTTTAGGAAAATGTCATTAAAATCCATTCAGAACTTTTCAACTTATCTCGTACACAGACGGAAAGACACACCATCTCAACCAAAAGCATTACCTCCTTGTCGGACGTAATAAAGCACATAAATATGAACCATTCCTTGTTGAATAATGGAACATCTTATAGACCGTTTCATTCAGTTACCAAAAGTTCTCATTAACAAAAATAAAACTTTGAACATCTAATCAGAGATGATGTTTCTCATTCAACTCAGAACCACAAAAAAGCCTCATTCTCACTTTGTGTCATCTCCCTCTTCATCTCTGTTTTCCAAAGACTAAAGTACATTGAAAGAGAAGCAACTTTGAACATGGATATATCTATCTTAACTGACACAGGACTCCTTGGATTGAAACTGGTTCTGGCTCATGTTTATTGCACCACAATTCGTTTTAATATTGTTCATATTCTAGTTAAATTATTGGAAGATTTTCAATTTGACATTTTCTAGATTTTGACAAAACATTACCTGTTCAGAGCAAGCAACAAATGAATAGCACTGCGGCTATGTCACCTGTGGCTCCTAAAAGCCCATTTTTCATTTTGTTTTTTTCAGTTAGTTACTTTACAACTTGTGCAAAGCTTTATGAAACAGCAATTGCTAGAAGGTGTATGCTAATGTGATTGAGATTTGTTTTAAATTTCTTATGACAAGCCTGGGGAGCAGCTAGTTCATCTGTATTGTCTAGAGCAGGGTTTTGCAACATCCAGCACTCTTTGCCCTTACTAATCCAATCTGTAGAGCCTCAAATGGAACCTTTTCTATTGAAAGTAGCTGGATATAAAGCATCAATATTCAGTTTACCCAGGTAAAAGGGAACCTAGGGACTTCTCTGGCCTGCTGTTCTCATGACTATGAAAGGCCTGAGGAAATGTAGTTTAATCAGGTTGGGAAACTGGAACGCAAAGGCAATGGACAGTACCCCAAATCCAGTATCCAAAGACTATAAACTACGCATAAAGAAAGAGTCAGAGACCTTGTTAGCATAAGAGCTACCACTGAAGATTAGACATCCAAGCTATGTGAATACATCAGGAAAATGACCCCAGGGGATGAAGCGCTTAGTGAATGTCTGAGACAATGGAATATGGAAGAGAAAGAACTGGAGCGACCATCATAGGAGGATAAAGCCCTGCAGTGGATGTACCACTGAGAGATACTGTAGCTGAAGTGGCCGATATGACTAAATCGGACCAATGGCTAGAGAATAGCTACAGGACACTACAGAACCACTGATCTTGGCAGCACAGGAGCAGGTCTTGAGTAATAGAGTGATAGAGGCCTGCATCTAACACACATCTAGGCACAATCACAGCCACAGATTATGTAAAGAGGCCCCAGAAACAATCCACCATCTTGCAGCAAGGGTGCAAGATGATAGCAGGCAAAGAGTGTAATATTATAACCAAGTGGCTGGTATTATGACCAGAAACATCTGTGCAGAATACAAACAGATAAAATGGTTGTGTCCAACCAACCGGACATTGTTATGATTAATAAGAAGCAGAGGGCTTCCGCAGTGGTCAATATGGTTATCTCAGATGATGTAAACCTCAAGAAAAAAACAATACAAGAAACTGAAAAAAAAATCAGTATCAAGGCGTCAGGAAAGAACTAGAAAGAGCCTGAATAGTGATGCCAACTGTAGTGCATGTGGTCATCAGAGCACTTGGGACATGTGTGGCATCCTCCAGACCCACAGTGAGAAGAGCAGAAGCTGTTGCATCCTCTACACCCATGGCATTGAAAGTAGAAGTAGTTGTGACTTTCAGAAACAAAGTGGCATGACTAGATGCCGTTGCAGTACTCTAGTAGAATGGTGGTGGAGAAAACAGTAAAGGGTAACAACAAAATACCCTTAAAGCTGTCTGATATTCCCTGTCCAACTCTTTGATTTTATTTTTTACCCTTTAGTTGAAAGTTCCTATCTTTCACTTTGTTTGGTAATGTTGTGTATTTAGAAAACATCATACCTAACTTCACATCTTGCTCCTGGCTTACTTTGGTCCACTAGAGAACAATGTCTTTCTGAATACAACTAACGGCAGCCCAAGTAAATGTAACTGTGCAGTTTAAAGCATTGTCGTGACCCTTAAAGACATCATCTGTTGCCAGTTCTACCTACTCTTTTAGATATATAATGAATTAAATTACAGTTTTGCTACGTATAAGTTAAAGAAAAACTGTTAAAGAAAAACACAAAAAATTGAGTTATGTCAAGAAGGCTCATCATAGAACTTTTCTCTGCCATAAAGAATAAATACAAACAAAAAAGGGAATAACTTATCTTAAAATAAAAGAAAAAATCTTTGTTGTGTTTTTGTAATTAATTTCTATGATCTTACAATCCCTATTGTTACCTTAATTTCTTCAAAAGCTCTAAAGCTTGCTTTACAAAAACAAAACTCATGACTCAGCCTCGCACTTTATCCAGTCATGCTTAGATTTCACCCTTGCAGAACAACTGTTGTTACACTAGATACTTTTAAAAAGCACATCTAAGCTGTTTGTCAAACACAGAAACATGGATTATTGGGGGAAAATGCTCACAACTTTGCATATTTTTTTTCATTCCAGTAAAGGTTTTGGGTTAACAGCAAGTTGAGTTTCAAGTGTGGCTGTTTTTCGTCCGGCAGGCATACACTGGACACAAAGACTTAGTCACAGTAAAGAGAACAATAGATGCAGAGGGGACACCTGCTTGTCTTACACAGCTCCCCCTCCTCCTCTTTATCACCCCCTCTATCTCATCTATTGAGATTCAGTTCACCGGCCTGGTCTCAGTGAATAGTTTAGCCGTGCATGTAGGGGAAATCCAGTGAATGATAATGAACTGGGAAGAGTGTGTGTGAGAGTTTTTGTGTGTGAATGAATAGAAAAGAGGAGGTGGCACGCTTGTTGAATGACTCCTTCCATCCCCAACATTCCATACATCCATCCAGCCGAACTTCTTACTTCACCACCTCCTCCTCGTTGGTGGTGTGTCGGCTGGAGGGACAGCCCCCGTGCTCTGACACACTCACACACGCAGACACACACCTCCGCGATGTGTCACTACTCATTCCACCTGCCTCTTCCCGTCAGTCCCCGCTTGCTGCTCCATCTACCCACACTTGCTTTTTCCCTCCCTCTGTTTTTACCCTTATATATTAATTTTCCGGGTGCGCGTTTAGTCCTTTCTTTCACTCCTACAAGTCCTCCACCCCCCACGCCATGTGTCACCACAGCCACGAAGAAAGAAACATGCTTCACTCGACAAATGAAAAAGACGAAAGAGAAGACGAAGCCAAAGAGAAGAAGATAGTAAAGTCTGGAGCGCGTGTAGAGCACAGAGATGCCTGCGTCCACAACGAGCCAGAGTCTTCTTTGATGGAATATCCCGGACGGCGGAGGGCAGAAGTAGGGAGAAGAAGAAAGAAAAGAAGAGGAGAAGATTAACAGGGCTGAGAAAACAGGACAGGCAGTGATTGCCTCAAGAGGGTATGAAGACTCAAAATGAAAGAAAAAAAATATTTATGCCATTCTCTTGCCAATCATTTCTCTAACTACTTCGACTCTTCTGTCCCTTTCGGCATTTTTCATTTGGGTTTTCATCTCCCTCTCGCCAGCTGCCTCTCTCTGTCTCAACTGAGTTATATCCACAGGCTCTGTTTGGGACTTTGACTAATTGTGAAGCCAGGACTGGGGCGAAGACAAGCCTTCCCCCCCACACACACTATGCCTTTTTTCCATTCTAATTAATTCCCCCCTGTGCAGATCCTCAAAGAATCCCTCTGTCTTTCACTTTCTGTAAGTCTAACTATTTCTCCTTTCCATCCCATGTGCTGTATTTTCCCAGCTCCCCCCATCTGCCTCCCTTTGAGAGGCAAATAATTGGACATGGAGATTGGCTTTTCTCTGCCAAAGCCAGCGGATGGTGGCTGCAAGACACTACACACAATTTAACGCTTGCACACCTGGAGCACCGAATCTTTGCAGTTGTGCATTTATCTCAATCTTAAAATTTTACTCTTAGGGTTGTATTGACAAAAGACGCCTAGATTTAATTATTTTTGTGCTGTTTATAGCGTGTAGTTGGTTTTGCAAGACTGTCCTAAGTTCTTTTTGAATAATATTGTGTTGTGTTGTGTTGAAAGAGGTGACATTTATCGCCTCACTTATATTTATAGTGCTGAAATTTGACCTTTTTAACCATTTCATAATTTTCATTGTTGACTATTTTAGACAAAACTGGTTTGAATACAAAAGAAACATGTCAGCAGGATGTTTTAAAACTAATATAACCGTTTCTGTAATGAAATTGGAAACAAGGATTGGTGTTACCAATAACAAGGATGAAACATTTTCTCTGAATTTGAGATCTCTTATACTTTGCAGTTTTATAGAGAAATACATTGGAATGTAATTTATAGATGTATATTGTTTTTAAAGGTTACTGATAAATAATAGTTGGTTTCATTAAAGAAAAAACAGCCCCTTAATGGCTGTAGTTCCATAGAAAATGTGAGATCTGATCAGCTTTTTGCTTTTTTGTAATACATAATTGTTTTCACTCAAGGACTTGTAAGACTTTATGACTGTAAGGTTTTGCTTTCCAGATTAAGTAGAACCCATCTGTAGGCTTTTGAACGATACGGACACTTGTTGCAGTGAGGATGGAAAGATATGAAAGATGTGATGTCATACTGGCCACATACAGGTCAGTTAGAGAAGATTAAAACACATAAATGGGTCCTGTGCAGCAAAGCAAGGCTTTCTGTACATTTCTGCCAAGTCTCCGGAAACAGACAGACTCCAAAACTCACAAAAAAAACAAACAAACAAACCAGAACACAACAATCTAATGAACTGCCTTAAAGACTCTGAAACACAAATGCAACCACAACCACTGTCTGCGTTTTTATTAGCCACTGTTTTCCTCTCTTTATAATCTGTTACCATGTTACGGTATTCACAGTCTTTCTTTCTCTTCATTCTCTCCTTCCCGCCCAAACATACATCTACCTCCTCCTCCTCCCTCTCCCTCTCATGCTCCTTCTCCTACCTCACAGCTCCATCCAGTTCAGTCTGATTGTCCTCACATAAACACACACCTCGCTGCGGAGCGTGCACATGTGTGGGCAACAGCCGCCGGTGCATGTGTGAGTATCAGCCGGTCCGATCGACGCAGCTCACACTCTGAGGTGAGTGTTTGCCATCCTTTAGGTTGACACAGAGATCTTGTACAACTTTTCTTTTCTCGTCCATCTTGTTTTGTTTTTGTGCTGGACTTGGTGACATTGGTGTGAAGAGTGTGATTGAGTGTTTGTGTTAACAGGGGGCAAAGGTACTGGTGGTGACATTTGAATGCCCGCAGGAGCAGATATGGAGCTGAGATTGTGTTGTTGTATTGTTAATGTGTGTGATTGTGTGTTGATCCTGGTTTGTACCAAAGGGTGAGCTTGGCTCACTCAGTACGTGCTCTGGTTAAGAATCACTGACCACAGCTTGAATCTTTTCCCCAACAGATTGCTACACTCCAAGCCTGAAATCCTCTCTTACATGTTTCCCACTTTACATCTCTTTCATCCTTTACTAGTTCCGGTTTGTGATGATGCTAACTCATTTCACTTCAGGGACTTCACTTGAATTTCAGTTCTCGCCTACTCTATGTACTAATAACATATTTTTCACTGAAATAATTTATACCTTAAATAATCTTTTTTGCCCCCACTGTTGCTCTGTTTTTGTTGCTCTATTTTTCAATTCCCCACCAATATACATACAGTCCATGGCATATTTGAAAATTTCCCGGCGGGTTAGTAGGGTGAACAGAAATAGATCTAATTCTAAATCAGGACGGAGCGCTTGGCTCTGGCAGCCTTCCTGTCCTCCCTCCCTCCTGCTACTGCCAGCGGCTACTACACTTGTGCTCAAAACATTAAAAAGTTACGAGATAAAATATTGGTTTTATACAGCAGAATTAAAAGCTATGTTGATAAATAAATCATGGGTAGCCCCCTATTACCACAGAAATAAATTCCATTCTACCGTAAAAAATGTGAAGCTGACGACAAGAGGTGAAATTTTCAGTGGGAATTTCAAAGATCACTGATACTCAGACAAAAATGTCAATAAAGAAGGAGCGACATGAAATTAAGCAAAATGGATAAATTGCTTCTCAAAAGTAAACTTTGTAAAGATCTGGGGTGGCTTAAGCTGAATGGATTTGTCCGTTCCGCCTCCTTGCTGTCGCAGCAGCCGACTGCAGTCGGATTAAGACTCACAGGCTGGAGTTAAGATATGGATCTGAAGCTGATGAGTTTTCAAACTGCCTGTCTGTCTGTCTGCCCACCTGTCTTCCTTCAATATCTATATGACAGATCTGATCCCAGAGCAGTGATAGGATAGGTCACAGCCTACCAGCTGCCTGCGGTGGTCCTGGAGACAGAGAGCCGGAACGACTAAAAGACAGTGATGTGGAAGAGGAAAAATAAGGGAAGAACAATGGGGAGGGAGTCAGGTTGAAGCAGTTCATGTATGTTCATATGTCAAACTCTGGGTTAGTGACAAGAGGCTGAGAGATAAGTGGGATGGGGTGGAGGGGGAGCAAAGATGTGCTGAAGGCTGGATAAGCAGCACCTTGCTATAGACAGACAATAAAAGATACAAATAACAATAGAGAGTGAAAGCAAAGGGAAGAGGGGGCGGTGAAGCCCACCATTCCTTTCTGCCCAGGACTTCGTGTCACACTGAGACCTACTTGCCCTCTACCCCCTTTTCAACTCAGCATTGCTACCTTTTTTATTTTCCTTTTTGTTTGACAATGAACTGACAGCAAAGAACAAAAGAAGACATAATATATGCAAACCCTCCGCCGCCTGCAGTCAGCAGGAATAGGGATAGAGCAAGGAGAACATAAGCATGAGGATCGCTTAATATGCCAGCTTACTGTGGTTATTGCACCATGACCAAAAACATTAAATAAAAGCCACTAAGCAAAGTAGCTGCTCCAGAAAAGGAGTGAGAAATTGCATGAACGGATAATCACATTCTACCAGATACAGGCTCTCGAGGAGTCGAGCTGTAATAAAATGAAACAACTTCTTTCTAATGACATATTTTGAGAAAGCTTGAATACCAGCTAGAGATAATCAAATGACATGAAGGGCTCCTCTTTTCACTTTCCCTTGAACCACACAGTTCACTTGACCCAACTTAAAAGAGCTATTTTTTCATATCTAGTAACAGAAATGTAAATTACAAGAAGTTTAACGCCCACTAGCGCAAGTTGTTGTTTTGCCTTGTTTGATGTTAATCAGAAGTCGGAAGAAACAGAGTCGGCCGCTGTGTTCTGGTTGCCAGTGGGAAAAAAAAGTGGGATTTAGTAATGAAATCATATTGTGATCAAAGACATGCAACAACTTTGTAATTATCTCCATTTTATGTACGTAAACACAACAAGGACAGTAGGAGAGATAAATATAGACAGTACAGTTTTGCCTCTGATTTTCTATTTTTTACTGACTGGCAAAGCTAATCTTTACTCATTTTTGATATATGAGGCAGCCTGACTAGATATGGAGGTATGGGCTACTACTCAAAGTTTCAATTTCTAAACACCAATTATGATTTTAAGGACCTCAAATAACAACTTGAAATAGAGAAAGTCCGTCTCACATGTTTCCTCTCTTTTTAACTTTGAAACATAACTTTTATGTCCAGGAAGACCAATGGCACAGAAATAAGAAAACTTTCAAAATGACCCCAAAACGCCAACTGTCAGTTTATATAGTACCAATGCCTCCAGATCATTTTGTACAGGGCAAAGGATGTTCCAGATACACTGTTCACATATCCTCAATGAGAAATTTCCCCCATGACTACCTGCATGATCTCTGGCCCTTCCACTCTGTAGGGTACGTTAAAACCTACCCACATCCTTAGATGTTTGACCTGAGAAAACCTAAAAAAAAACTTAATTTACTATCTGATCTCTGTTTTTTTATCTTTTTTTTTGTTTTGTTTTTGCAACAGGCTATCAGTTTTAAACCAGATTTCAGTCTAATGCACTGATAAATGCAGGGGTAACACACAGGATCCTTTAGATCATCGGTTTGGCCAGCCTCTCTCCTCTTTACCAGACAATTAATGGTTTCTATGTGATACACATATTACAGAGCCTCACACACACACACAACACATTCATCCTACTTGACTGATGGTTTCAGCTGCGATAATTAAAGAAGCATTAGGGGTGAGTGAATAAAACATGCATCAATCCCTCTTCCAGATTTCAGATTCCCTCCTGACCCCCTCCTATTGCTGTGGCTGTTTGTTTATTTCTACTCTTTCTCTTCTGTTGTATTTTGGGGTTTTATTTCATCACTCCTCTCTATCATTTTCTCTTTTCGTTCTTTCCTCAGGCTCCTTTTGTTATCTTCCCCTTTTTCTATTTTGGTCCTCATACCCTTTTCTCCTGTTTTTTTCCTTCCATCTACCCCCATTTCCTAATTTATCATAGCCTCTCTGTTTTTACACATCACCTCCTCCCCTCTGATTCCATCCTCGTGCTTCTTGTTTTCAGTATTCCCAGGAGAAGAAACAATGTTCTTAGGTTCAGATAGAGCTTCGGCAGCTTCATGTGCACACGAAGACAGTGGCAAACACACCCTATCTAGCACACAGGCATACATGTACACACACCTTTTCGGCACTGCAGGTGCTGCATCAAGATAAATGAGCCGTCATTAGCCAATCAGGTCAGCCAGTGGGAGGGCGATGAAATACCAAGGAGCATGATCAGCCAGTGGAGGTCAAGCAGCTGACTAGAGGATGTTTGTGTATTTCTTTGAGTGTGTTTCTGTTACCTTGAGCTGCTGCATGCTGTGATATTGAGAAGGAGGATTCCCTGATTAGATCTGAGCTCCTACAAAGTTTTATTCTCCTCCTCCTCACAGTCAAAGCTTCCCCTTCCCTTCCTTCCGCCATTGCCGTTTCTTCTCTGTTTTTCCCCACCAGCACTCCTCTGGGAAGCGGAGGAGTGCTGCAGATTGTTGCTGCTGCCATTTGATGGCCTAATTGGTATCTCCGGCCTGTTGTTTTTATCTCCTCATCAGCAGCTCATCAAAGTGAAAGAGTTGTTTTAGCATCTGCCGCTGAATTTCTACAGAATGGAAAGGTAGACTTTATGATTTGTGATGCCTTGGCATATCTTTGGAGAAAAGGCTATATAAAGTAGTACAAAACAAAGTTAAACTGGGACAGGTGCATAACAGGTTGGAAATCCATCACAGGCTTTATACACATTTGTGTTTTTCTCATTTACTTTGAATCACTGTTAATGCAAAGGATTGAGTCTCCAAAGCTAAGAAGGAAAAAGTAAATGATAAAAAATATATGAAAGAAATTCAACCTTTTCCACTTTTCCAATTAGCCACAGAGGGATGTTTGTTAACCTGTATCATGTATTCCTGAGGTGCAATAATTGAATAATATTAATTAATTTGGACTGCTTGCAAAAAATCAGGTCATCAAAATTTAGACTTTAAAACAAATTATTTCATCAAATATGTTATACTTTAAAAAACATGGTGTCACAAGGAATAATTAATGAAAACTCTTAAACACAATTAAAGATCTTCCTCTTTGGATAAACTCGCCTGAGGAAGTTCCAAGGTGTGAGTTTGACCCATCATTTCCATAAAGTGTCTTAATTTATCCTTCATTGTCAGTTATTTTATAGCCATTTCTATGAAGGTCCTGTGATTGACTGGGCAGTTTTAATTTCTTTGATTGAAACAGATAAAGACTTTCTCCTGTCTGTGGGAACATTGACTGGCTTGGAACTCCACACTAATTTTAGCTTTTGTTTGTTATCGATGTCCCAGCCCAATTCTCCATTTATCCACCTTCAGTTCAGTATCAAGCCCTCTGATTATTCCCTCATGGTTCCTTTTTTTGGGTGATCTGTAGAAGCCTCATCCTCCTGATGCGGTTTGTCCAATGAAATCCATATAGTTCAACTTTGCTCTCATCTGAGCTGACTATATTCTCCTGGTGTTTCACCTGCTTGTTCAGATCTTCTGTGGCAATTCTTTCACAAACTTTAAAAAGTTCATATCATGCAACATCCAATTTGGGCTTTTAACTCTATTACGAAGCTAATCCCTCATTTAAATCACATCTAGATTAGTATTTTATTTGATTCATGTAGGTCTGAGTGATCATAGTGAATTCTGCTCTCTGCCTAGTAGACAAACAGTGACGATTTGAGCTCAAAGTTGAGATAAAATGACTATCAGCAGCAGCGTGATATCATTCCACAGCATCTCTCGGGGGTCACCCACACCAGGAGATGCATCGTTACACTGAAGCCAAGTGTCTTTTCCCTGGGTTGGAAAAAAATACCAGAATAGAACTAATATTTCATAACAAATGATCACCCTGAGTTGCCAAAGGCAGTTAACTTTGGATGGCTTAAAGAAGCATGATAAAGTGACTGTCGGACAAAGAAAGTGTTTCTGGAGGTCTTTGTATTTGTGTTAATTATAGTTTATGTGTATTTTATTACGCTCTGACTTGTCCATCAGAGATCTAAGGTGGACTGGGCTTATGAAGATGTTCCCTCCGATTCTGGATTATAGCTCCCGCATTGCGCTAAATACAAACTACTTTAAACCAACTTAAACATTTACTCTTGTCTATTGTAGCCATAATTATTAGCTTCACTCAAGCCCTAATTGTTATTTTAGGTACAAATATATGATATTTTGAATCATAGATGTAAATTGACATAAATTTCAAACCATATTAATTCCAAACAGAAAATATGCAATGCTTTCCAATGATCACTTTAAGTCTAATTTGATTTATAGGAAGATATCTAAAAGCTTCTAATGAAGCAATAAGCTGGTAAGACCTTATCCTCCTTGATATTTATTCATGGGAAGGATCTTCGAAATAAAGTGAAAGTAATGGTTTCAAATCTAAAATACAAATATTTAGTTGGAAAAACATCCATCCATCCATCCAGCTTCATCCGTCAGGGTCACTGTTGGGCCGGTGCCTATCTCCAGCAGACTATGGGCGTAAGGTGGGGTACACCCAGGACAGGACGCTAGTCAGTCGCAGGGCAACACATAGACACACAACCATCCACATACACACTCACACCTGAGATGCCAATTAACAGTCATGTTTTTGGACTCTGGGAGGAAGCCGGAGTACCCGGAGAGAACCCACGCATCCACGGGGAGAACATGCAAACTCCATGCAAAAAGATCCCAGGCCGGGACCGAACCCAGAACCGTTAACCACTGCTCCACCGTACAGCCCAGAACAACATCACCTCTCATTTTAACCAAATGACATGGACATCTCACTTCTGTCAGCCTAGAGGGGATGCTCATGATTCTTTGGTAATGTTGAGACTGCTTCTGGTTGTCTTTTTGGCTTCCATGCTTGTAAGCTTCTGCTCTTTCTTTTAGCTAAAATACCAAATGCTTTATTTGGTTGTCAACCAAAGTTGACAACTTGGTTGGTGGGTTTTAGGACAACAAGATGTTGTCCTAAAACCCACCAAATTTATTTCTGTCCTCTGTAGGAAATGATGTTTGGAGGTCTAAGGTTTTTAGACTGGGTAGGGGAGTTGGACAGCAACATCATTATAAGAAAGGCCAAATAGTAGAGTAGAAAGGGGAAACCTAATGAAACAATACAACAGCTTTGAACAGGAACAATGGAAGAAGTATTTCCACCAGATAAAAATGAAACGCACTGTACATGCTTACGGCATGTTCTTATTTATCTACTTTTTATAGCAGTACCTGCAAATGGTAATTACCTCCGCCATGGAGGTTCAGTTTTTTAACCTCCATGGCGGAGGTTAAAAAAGGTGTGTCTGTCTGTTTGTCTGTCTGGGTACAGGATTGCTTGAAAGGTTATGGATGGATTTTAATTAAACTTTTGTCAACTTTTGTCACGTGTCACTAATGCCAAGGAACAACTCATAAAATTTTGGTGATGATCCAGATCAAAATCTGGATACAGGAATTATCTAATGTTGTGAGATAGGGATATTTGGCAGAACAAGTAGTTCCCTATTAAACAGCCAGGGTGGCAGCAATGACTATTGACAGCGTCAGCACTGGACTAAAAAAGTCCAGAGGTATTTTACTAAAGAAAACAGAACGTTGTTGGTTTGTTAACAGGATCAACTGAAAACATTTCATGGAAATGTTTTCGAAGCGGTGTGACTCATGTAAAGTAACAATTCATTTAAAAATGGTAATGATCCTAATCACGAGTTTTAAATATAGGTTTAAGTCACAACATGGGGAATAATTTGCTGCTTAGCAGAGGTCTGCGCTCTCTGATTGCTTTTTCCAAAAACACATACTCACAAGGAGAGACGTAATGTAAAAGTATATATATTATACAAAAAGCCAACTAAAATCAAACATGGGATGTGGCTGTGTTTCCATAACCAATTTTGTGAGCATGTTCGAAGTGTCCCGGTGGAAAATGCTGTTGGAAATGGCTACATTTCAAACAACGTCCTTCGTTTGGGATTAGAACTGTATTTCTTTCTCTATGTCTCCACTGTATGTAACATCTCTAATGCTTAAAATATATGGACAAAAGCATTCATAGGAAATCCCTGTTACTCTTTACTCACGCACCTATGCTGTGGAAAGGCAACAGTAATTATAAATAAATGTGGCTATGATCATAATAAGGATCAACATCTTAATTTTTTCCTTCCCATCTGTGTTTTCTTCACTCTATGACCTTTAGCATTTTGCCCAATGTCATTTGTGTTTGATATGAACATGTGCTGCTGAGTATTATCAGGATGTAGATGTAAGTTCATATTAGCTGAAAAGTGTTGCATTCCAAAAAGTCCTTTACAACATGAATACTGTGAACTCTGATACTGTGGTGATTATAGAACAGCATTATACGGAGCAGCCCTCAAGCAGTGTGTGTGTGTGGGGCTGTGTTTGTGTATAGGACCATTTTCCTAACATATGCTACGTTGTGAGGACCTAGTCCTCCTTCTGGGGACATAAGCTTGGTCCCATTGGTAAAGAAGCTATTTTTGGTTTATGTTTAGGAGTAAGTGAGTGTAGATAAGGAGTAGGGTTAGGTGTGTACTGGCAATGGTTAGGTGTAAGGTTAACATATAAAAATAAATGGAAAATGAATGCAATCCAATGCAAAGTTCCAGTAATAATAAAAGACCCTTATGTGTGTGTATGTCAGTTCAGTGTACTTTGAGGACGGCTGCTGACTGTCTTTGATCCTTAATCCTTCCTCTGGCCCGACTCCTTTCTGTCCCTTACACTTTCCTTCCACTGGCCATCTTTGTGTTTTCCTCTCATCTCCACTCCAGCTTTTGCCTTTTGCATCCCTGTTGCCATGTCTGCATAGAGAGCAGCTTACAGGCAGATAACTGGAGCAGGGTGCCCTCTCTCCAAGTCTTTCTGTTTCCGTCTCTTTCTCACTCTTTCAAATGCTCTGACTTTACTGTTTGTTAGAGGTTTTTTACAACTTCAGTTTTTACATATTAATCATAAGGCTTAAAGCTCACATTTCGTGTGCATTGAAAACAATATTTTGAACTAGAACCTTTCAAACAGCATCTAAATGCAATCTAGAACTGGATCATCATGATATATGTTTCTAATATTTCCTGAATTACAATGTACATGGCCTTTAAATGAGGCTATAGTTGACTTACTTCAGGGTGTTTATTGCTATTTCAAGTAAGTCTGTTTTCTCAAAGATGGCAGTTACCTTGGAAGAAACATTATTTTTACAAGGGACACAAGATGACCAGCAGAAAATAATAACCTTTTTCAGATTCTAAGCTGTGTTTAATAGAGAATCAAGGTATTTTCACATGAAGCATTTTCCTCTACAAGCTGCTATGGTTGAGTTTTAGGTTTGAGTGCAGTTACTAACAGTTACATGCTGGTGGGCCACAAGTTAAAACAGAAAATACAACGAAAAGCAAAGAGGGTAACAGTATGTGATAATTTAACCAGCTTTACTGCCATGATGCCACTAATTGCAGATGGTTTGCTAAGGTGGTACTGAGAGATGGACACAGGTTTATGAATAATTCCTATCAGTTAGCAGATACATGTAAAAGGTTAATCTCTCCAAAAGTATCTTTCATGACTGCTGAATCTAAATTTCTCTGAAAAACACTTAAAATACAGAAAGCTAGAAACTTTACACCTGTTTGGAGATTTCAGAAACAGAAGCTCTTTGTAAACTAACATATATAGTCCAATAATATAATCCATATATAATGCTTTCTCAACATTAGTTTTTATTTTTATGTTGTAAGCTAAAGACAGTACGTAAGACGCTGTAGTATATTGTACAGTGAAGCTTCTCTGAACACATTTTCAGGAAACATAATTTTCTGGCATAAACAATGGGACAATAAATATGAAAGATCCTGCGGCAAACAATTACATCCTAAGTACTGGTAATTTACCCTTCCTACCTCAGTTCTGGCTGATGCGATGGTCTGTTGCTTGCCTGTTTTGTCAGGAGTTCTGGTTGGTGCTACACCCTATTTGTAAGGATGCACTGATCCGGTTCTTTCACCTCTGATACTGACACCAATCCTTGAGGTTTAGTATCGGCGGATTACGATAACAAAAACAGCAATAAATTATTAACTCACAGATGGTCTTTTGTGAAGGTCTGTTTTTTTGGCCTGTAAACTATTACTTGGAAAATGTTCACTTCTTTCCTGCACTTCCATCAAAGTTAACTTCTTCCCACTACTTCCTTTTTGCTTGCTGAGTTTGATAATCTCAGCATGTTCCTTGATATGAAATTTCCTGTAGGTGTTTCTTTAAGTTGGTGGTTTTGTAGATGGAAGATTTAACTCCACCCCTTTGGAACATTTCTTCCACAAATACTGCAACTAGCCATTGGGATAGTTGGCTGAGATAGCGTGAAACACCTCCACATAGCCGGTCCTTTTGCTCGCTCCATCTTGAGTAATAGGGCTGTGTTGTGTCACAGTGCTGTTGCATGACAGCAGTGCATAACATAGAGCTAGAATGAATAGATGGGCCCCTATATCGTGTCATTTATCACGATACATTATCTAGTTTTTTTTTCTTAATATCTGGACCGATACCGATATAAATATTGCGTTCCTACTTATTTGTTGAAGGCCCTGGGCCAGCGGGGGCACTTGGTCCTGGACTCTGTCTGCACAGTTGGAAATGGCTGTACAGCCGAGCTTAGGGGGACTCTGCAGCCTGTGTGTTATCATTTCGTTCTCTTAGTGTACTGCTGTGCTTTACTGACGACTTACCTGTGTGTAGGCAGTTGGCTGCCGTAGTCTAATGCCTTCTGTCTGTCTGCTACAGGTCTGCAGATCCAAATCCACCAACACTTGCCTTTTAAAGCTTTGGGCTAATATTTGAGTGCAAAAAATGGCATTTTCCCATTCTCACCAACTAATCTCACCAACTAATATTGTTTCTTGACATTTTGTTTATCTGATTGTGCAAAAGGCTTTAAAACATATCCTTTCGCTGAATTTGAAGTACTTGAATATTGCAATTTGTGTCTCTCTATCCCTCACTTTTATATTATTAAAGTTTGATTAAACGAAAACACAATGAAATTATACTTTTTTTCAAATCAAGATCTGAGAATAAGTTTGAAACAACTAGATGTTTTCCTCTCATCCAAAAGGCTTCTTCAGCTCAGAAGCCCTTTAAATGTGAGGTCAAATGTCAGCTGCCTTTTATTCAAGGCTTTAGGATTATTATGTCCCTTTCAAAGTAGCATTCCTCTAAAAGCTCAGTCCTTCCTCTTTGTTTTATCCTTCCTCTTTTAAAAGCCTTTAAAAAGCCTCTTCTTTATCTCTTAGAGAGACAGTTCTTTAATGAACCTGGAAAACTTCTAATAGCAAAATGATTTAATGATTACAATTAACTTTGTTTGTAGTATAAGTTTTCACATTAATAAATATAGTTTATTTATTAGACAAATAGGAGGGTATTTGGGTGACGATGGGACCCCTCACTATAGACAAAGGTGTCTCTTACAATCTTACAGTTATGGTTTTACTTGTTTGATTTACTGGCTAATCTCATGTTACAATAATTAGCTGCCTTAGTGGGAAAACTGAATTGATATTCTCTTTATACTAAATAACTTGAGTAAACCAGGTTCAGGTTATGTACGACTGTGAATCTTTTGGTTCTTAGAATCTTCTTGGTTCAGAGGCGAAGCATCTAACTATGGTAGATTTCAATGAACCAGAGCAGTTGGGCTGTTTTGTGATCTCTGGCTTTATTTTATCAAGAACAGAGGCAGCATTCCTCAAAGAAGGAGATGGAGGTATAATCCTTGTAAAACATCAAACATGTTTTCATTGTTAAAACTTCAGAGACATATTGGCAAGCAATCAAAAAATATGATAAGGATTTCATTTCACACAATTAATGATTCAATGTTTCAATTTCATTCAGTTTATTTGTATTTGTGATTTGGCACTGCAGTGGTCCCTATGTCCTCCAGCAGTCTAAGCCTATAGCAGCATAACTATAGAGATAGCTTGGGATAACCTGAGCCACCTGTTTAAGTGTAGTCCTAAAAATAGACAGGGTGTCTGCCTTACGGACTAAAGCTTGTGGTTTGTTCCACAGGAGAGGAGCCTGATAACTAAAAGATCTGCCTCCCATTCTACTTCCACAAGTAAACGTGCAGATTAAGAGCAAAGTTCTCTATTAGGAACATACGGGATCATCAGATCTCAGGTGTAAAATGGAGCTTGGCCATTTGAGGCTTTATAAGTGAGAATTATATTATGTTCCAATGTGAAGCAGCTTAACGTTGCTCCTTTCTGATTTTAGTTGCTATAATTTACTGCTGCATATTCACATGAAAGTTTATTTTTATCTAAGTTTTTCAGTCACATTTTTCTAATATTCAAAACCATTATATTTAAAACAATGCTCCATGTAGGCAGCATTAATGTAGATCTTTTTGCTATTGTTATTGTTAAATATCACAACTATTCTTGTCCTCTTATTGTTTCATTAACTGTTTCAGTCCCAAAAAAGATGCAAAATTCTGTTCTTTAACATGTTACATTTATTTAAGAAACAAATCGATAGAGAATTGAAAATACCTCTGGATGTGAGGAACAAAGCGAATCAATGCCTGAGATGGTGAAGCTAATAAAAGGTGGAGCGGTGATACTTCACTAATGTATGGGGGAAGTTAAAGATGTTTGTGTGTGTTGGAGAAAAGCACAAAGTAGAGGTCTGTGGAGGAAAGAGAAAGCCTCAGTGTGCTACAGAGTCAATAGGCTCTTTGTTTGCTGGGCATGGGAGGCAGTTAGCTATTAGAACAGACCGGGACTCCCCCTTACTAAAGCTTACCTGAATATACGTACACCTAATTAAAAATCTGGCATACCGAACACTGACAGAATGTCATACCTTGTTACGTAGTTTGTAGGCTTTGAAGGAGTGGAATTATTCTTCTTAATTTTGTACAGCCTTCAGGTTATCTGTGTTTTTTTTGCGGAGGCTGGTGCAGGACGGTTTACCTGAGAACTGGACAGAGGGCATTTTGTGTCGGACAATGGAGCATGCAACAGGATTCAGGGCAATAGGAATGGGAGGAGTGGAAGGTAAAAAGAGGTTGGAGGGGTAGGGGTGCAGGAATGCAGCCCATACAGGTAAAAGCTTTGTGCAAGTAGCAAAAACTAGCAAGACGTTCCCAGATCCACACTGGTTTCAGTGTTCATGTAATGGTATGAAGGATGAAACTTGTCACAAAGGAAAGATTTGGAAATTGGAAAATCACCAGTGGGTCTTTTGAAGACTGAGAAAAACATGGCTTCATGCGGCACTCAGTGTAAGTAAGGGCAAAAAGCTTTTTGTTATAATTTCTTTGCTCTTTTAATGGTCATCCTCTGTTTTGTACAACTGCTTTTAATTATCCAAGATATTTGGAGATGAACCTGAACGGGTTTGAATTCAAAATGGTTATATATTTTGCAATTTGATTTACAGTTTACAAAGAGATTTGAAAATCATAGAAATGAATCGATGGTAAATATTTCAAACAAACTTTTCTCACAGGCTGAGATGCTGCAGAACAAGTCAGACATGTTGGTAGAAAATTACCAACATGAAGAATGAGATTTGTTCTCTATATGCCTGAATGTATATGTTAATTCAACTTCATTCAGTTTATCTAAATTGGAGATTAATGATCACATATGTTTTGCACTTTTTAGTT
>JAUZNJ010036309.1:22524-36428 GCA_034780135.1 Jordanella pulchra
GTTCCCTATGAATATACACCTACAAATACAAGAAAGAATCGAAGTTAAGAAAGATAAAGAGTCAGAAGGAAGGATTGAAAAAGGACAGAAGAAATGAGGAAAGAAGTAAACCAGAAATTAAAGAAATATAAGAGGGGCAAAAAGAAAAAAAACGAGCGGACACCAGGGAGGAGGGAACATGGGGGGAGATTTGAGATGGAATAGGTGCACAGAAGGACACAACATTTAAAGAAAAGTTATTTGCCACTTTTCCACACAGTGTAGGGACCTTGTATCCAAACCCAGGGTAAAACTTTAAATAATGGAAAAAAAAGCTCTGTGTGGAAAGTCTCTGGAGTGTTGACCGTTGGGATCAGCATTAGGATTCTGTCAGTGAAACTAAAAGGGGCTACGCTAAGCTTATCTATGCTTTACGCACGGGCACACACACACTAGCATGCCTGCATGCGCTACTGCAAACACTGATCGCCTTATCTTCTCATCCAAACAAGAAGATAACAAATAAGGCACATTGTCTGTTTCCACAGTGGATCTCGATAAGACTCAAATCAGCTTAAATGCTCCCAAACACACACCCATGCATATAATCACATAAAGAGAGGCAGAGTATATATTCAATGGAAGCAGGCTGAAAAAAAAAACTTGGATTAAAAAAGGGGATGGATGACTTTGACAGTCATCCTACCTGCTTTGAGTGCTAATCTTTCATTTTTAAACCCTTCATCTCTGCTTGTCTTTCCAGCTCTTTGACTCTTCAATTCCCATATCTGTTTATAGAGCAGCCTCTTAAAAATGAGGAAACCAATGTGTCAGAATTTTAAAACCCTAAACTTTAGGGTTTTAAAAATTCAGCATCAGTTCTCTTTGATTTATTATAAATGTTATTTATAATAAATATTTGCCCATTGATCATCGTGACTTCAAAATCCATCAAAATGTACTTTGCTAACAGTTTATACTTTGCTTCATTGAATGAGACTGATAAATGAGAACTGTTCAGGGTGACGGTAACATTGTTTACATATGTAACCAGATTAACATAACAACAAAAGCTAACCCTAGTTACAAGCTAGCAACAGTTGACACAAATAGCTGAGAATGTAAAAAACATTACTATATAATTATCACATAATTTAATTTCAAATTTGCACGTGTTTATTCCTGCCCTTTATTAGAGCGTTTCAAATGCAAATTCTTTCCAGTATAATCTTAAGTTTCTGCAAATGTTGGTATTTAGGAAGTTGGCTCTATAGCAGAAAAGCTAACAGCTGGTTCTCCTTGTTTAGGCCCTTAAGAGACACTAATTAAGCAGGTCTCAGACATGAGGAGTCTACAAGGTACATAACGGACTAACGGAAAAAGTCGTCTTACCCAAGAACATTGCTATAGTTCATTAGCTGAAAATAAATTAATAAATAAATTATAATAATAATCCACTTTTTTATAAACAGGAAATAAGCACAACAATTTAAAAACTATTATCATTTCATCTATTATACATTGTTGTTTAGGATGCGGCAATTAAATGGTTAAATTAAAAAGAGACGAACATGCCTGACTATTTCTATAGTCTGACCTATAGAAATGCAATAGAAAACCATTCGTAGTCCTAGAGATGGAAAATAATTCAGTACCAATATATATCCCAATACATTTTTTTCAATATTGGTGATGTGATTTTACAGCATTTGGTTTATAAATAGTTTATTTCTGAAATGTTATGTTGGAGGAGTTTTATAAAGATGGGGGAAAAATTGTCATAGGTTTAAACAGGGATCTGTTCTGGTCATTCTTGGCAATATTTCTGAGGTTTTTTTACTCTGCATATATCGATATCAAAATTATATTGTATCGACCAAAATTTAGAAATATCTTAGAATATGAGTTTTGGCCCTACTTTGTCCTAAGCTTAACCCCAAACTCAACAGAATAACCTTTCTTCATGGGGACCAGTTCCTGGTCCCCCAAAGGACCTGCACCTGTCCCCACAGAGCAGCTTATTTCCTAATTAAATTGTTGTGACCGAGTCTCCACAAGGTAACAAATACATGGCCACACACACATTCTCGTCTTGCTATTTATTGAGGTTTATGTTTTGACTTCTGTTGTTTTTCAGTAATTTTTAACTGTTTTTATGCCCTAACCCTGAAAATAACCCTTAAACTAACCATTATCAATAAATACCTATCTTTAACCTGAACCCAAACACAGGTTACATCTTAGTCCTAAACCGTTAGCAAAGAGGTAACAGTTAAGATGAGGACCAGCAAATTATTCTCACTTTGCAGCAAATGCAAAATGGTGATGACATTGGAAAAATGGTAACTTCATTTATACCACTTAGACTAACTTCAACTGAAAGTTAATTCACACCTTATCTCTGAACCAACCCCCTAACACTTTAGTTGGTCCACGTTGGATCTCCACCAGGCTTCTTGGTCTTCACAAGTCTAGTAAATATATCAGAAAAGGTCCCAAGAAAAGTTTTTTTTTTTTTCATATTTGACTGAGGATGTTGGAGTACCCAGGAGATTGCAGCGGAGACCAGGAGAACATGCAGAAATATCAAGATGGAAGCATGCACTGTCGTTTATGATATGAAACCCTTTTCTTCTTGTAGAGTCTTTAAGAATATCAATAAGCTGATTCAGAGTTTTGCTTTATATGGTTGTTTAAATGTTTTGTTTTCTTAAGTCCAATGCAGACTAATTGACTGCTGATCCTTATATTTTTAGAACCAAAAACTGATTAATTCTGTCTTTTCTGCGTGTACCTGGAGGAAACCCTGATATATTGCCAAACCCACAAGGCAGTCTCTTTAAAATTCCAGCTCTTTTAGTGCTGTCTAAGGGAAAATTGGTATTGGAAGCTCCACAGTACATCAAATCAATCTACGTGTACCATGATGCATATTTAACATGCATTAGAGATTTATGTTATAATGTCATGAGACAGGACCGGCTACTGAACTCCAGACTCATCCAGCATCAATCAGCCAATATGCTCCTCTTAGCCTGTTTGCATAAAAGAAAACCCTAAACAAAACAGGATTAAGAGAGACAGGTTTCTGGATAAATATCTTGAGCTTAACATAAGCTTCTGGTAAAGGATTATTGCAATATCCTCCTATATTCCTCAGTACTTTTATAATGTAATTATACACCAGAAGAAATTTAAATAAGGAAAAACCATATAAGCTTTAAAATATATTAGGTTGATTCCAGAACTTAACATATCCTTTGAACTTCATTATAATGCGCTATTTTCCAGAGTTACTGCTTTTATAGCCACCGGGCCAATTAGTCGTCCACAGTTATGGTTATGTGAGTTTATCACTGCCTTAGTATGAATTATTTACAGCTGAAACATGTTTTTTATAGTATTACATATTCTAGACTCGTCCTAACAATACATGGAAACATTATGTGGTCTTTCAGTGCGTGGCGCAGTATTAGCTCAGGCATGTGGCCGTCCATCCATCTGCGTATTTGTGGATGCACGTAGGCCGTGTTGCCTCCCTCTTCCTCTCTGTTTAACGTTGAGTCATCCACTTTTGGCTGGTTAATAATTCAGCAGTTCTATAAACTGTGTTTTCATTTGTGTTATCTATGCACTGGTCCGTAAGAACCCCAAGAAATGACACTCTGCCAAAACAAAACATGCCTGAGAGCACATGGCTGGGGGGTCGGACCCATACTGTGCAGGAGGGGGTGCGGGGGTGTTGGAAATGGGAGGAAGTGAGTCAAGGAGAGAAAGAAAGATGGGCGATAGGGATATGTGGGGGACAAGAAGGATACAGAGTGGAGAGAGAGGTGTCTCAGCACGGTTGTAAATCCTCTGCAGGGCCTTGTAAGCTGTCAAACAAGCTAAGGGTATTAAAGCTATACAACTAAGGCAGCTGCACAAACTTTCACACAAACACACACACACGGGTCATTGTGAGGAGAAAAAACTTCTGATACAGCCATGACTGGCTCACTGCTGTGTTTTATGGCTTTCTATTCCTATGTGATTTTCTCTGGTGTGTCACATAGGGTCTAAAGCCATTGGGTACAGAGTGGGAGATCTGCAGATGAGGATTAAATGGATACATGGGATGGCAGAGCAGGGATAAAAGAAGGACCCCTGAGGTTTGATGGTATAACTGCACACACACACAGTTATGTACTATGTAGCCAGGGGCAATTTTGTCTCTCCTTGTAGGCAGCTTGGAGTGAGGTTCAACTAATTGCCCTCATATGAGCTAAAGCCAAAGAGTGTATCAATCCCCAAAGCCACACACAAATAAACATACATGCTTGAGTGCAAAAATTTTATGTCCAATCTGTGCTTGTGCTTTTGTCACCCCCTCGCTCCCACTTGTATCCAACCCACATACACATGTACAGCACACACACACTCACTAGTGAGGCTTGCTGCCACTGCTGCTGCTGACTCAGGTTGGAATTTAATGAAGCTCTCAGTTTCACCTCATGTCTCCGAATCTCACTGCTCATTTGTGATTGGCTGCGAGCATGCTGGAGAAAACTGTTAACGTTGAACGTTTAGTGAGCCTTAGGACTGCTTAGGTGGGAGTGGGGAAAAGAGAATTCCTGGGATGGAGAACCAGTGGAAGAGAGTCGTTTGGCTGTGGATGTGTGGAGTTTGGGTGAAAAAGAAACACTTTTTGCTGAGTGGGTTCTTTGGGCAGTAATGTCATGTTTGTGTGGACTGAGCTGTTGATTAAATCTGAACAAGTTTACTGGTTTGAATTCTGCAAATGGCACTTCTAGCTGATATATTATTAGCAGAAGTGAGGTGATACATCCAGCTAACAAGTCCATGATAGACACATCGGACTACTAGATAGAATTTAGCAATGGAAAACTGGAAAAACCTGGAAAGCTTATGCATACAAGAAATCAATGCATGCATGTGCCAAATTTTTCTTTTGCTGAATAAAGACAAAAGTGAAGTAATAATTTGTGGACGAAAAGAAGAGCGTTCCAAAGGTAGCACACGGGTTCAGTAATCCAGCTAGAACTCATCGATCAGGTATGAAATCTGTGTGTAGTGATGGATTCAGAACTAAAAATAGTACAAGCGTTGGCCTTCAATCGCCTAAAGAACATTTCCTGGTTTAAATGACTAATGTGTCAGCAGATCCTTGAAAAACGAATTCCTGTGTTCGTCTTTAGGAGAATTTATTACTGCAATGGTGTCTTCACAGGTCGGCCTAAAAAGTCAATCAGACAGCTACAGCTGATCCATGATGCTGTGGCCTGTGTCCTCACTAAAACAAAGAAAGTGGAGTACTTCAGCCTAGTGCTAAAATCATTGCACTGGCTCGTCATACAGTATCTCAGAGAATAGAGTTTGAAATACTTCTATTTCTATAAATTACAAAAGGCTTAGCTTGAAAAACACATTACATTGAGCAAAATACAACACAAGCAATGGATGGCTGAAACAGTCCGTTTTTTTAAATTGAGATTTAAAAAGTAGTTTAAGATTTATTCCATTGTCTTAATCATTTTATCTTTTTTATTATTCTTTATCAATCATTTTGCCTTTTTTAAAGATATATAATCCACCTTTTTAATGTGCCAGTTTTAACTATTTCTGTTGCCTCTATGCCACTGTAATCAACTTTTCTTTTCCTCATGTACAGCACTTTACATTTTTCTTGCCACTAAAATTTGCTGCATAAATAAACTTACCTTGGCTTAAAACTAGCATGGCAATCTGAAGCATGTAAGTGTGATAAAAAAATGTTTTTTATTTGTTTGCTTCATTAATTTGCTTTTTATATTCTAAGGAAATGTGTCCTCTGGATTTCATCCATCCATTAGGGGTCAGTAGGCTGCCACAGGCCAGCACCAGAGGGAGCATTCGGGGGCTAAGGGCTCTGCTTAAGGTCCATGGATGGCAGATTGTGGGAAACTTAAAGCCTTCCTTGCCTCCTGCTTTAACCACAAGGAAACTACTTAACATACAGCATGCAAATCCAGTACACAACACAGTAAATGTGGCTATTTATGTATTAGACACTGCCGTTTTTTAGAATGATTTATGTACTTACAGCCAGGATTTGTCCTAACTGCTGCTTACATTTCAGGAATTAAACTAATCTGTACAATTAAAGATAATTTCAGCTTTTATTTTAATAAGTAAAAAACCTTTAACTTCTTTAGAGTCAAGGACATCTAGGACACTTCTAACACTTCATATTTTTTGTCATTTATAAATAAATATTAATGAATGTCAGTGGCAAATTACTGCAAATGTTTGAATGTTTCCCTGCCTTCCTGTGTGCCTCTGCAGGTCACGTGGAGTCAGGAGAACATACAGAGCATGCCCTTTACTTGTGCCTGCTTCTGTGGTCTAAATGGCTTTTGCCACAGAAGAAAGAAGAAAAAAAAGGAGCAAGCATCAGAAGAGGAGGCTGATGAAGAGGAGCATCACAGGGATGAGGAAACAGTGGTGTGACAATGTTGCTGTCACCTGAACTGTCCTCACCTTTAGAACACTGTAATGTACAACCAAGGTTACAAATTACCTGCAAATCTGCTGTAACCTGGCTGAAGATGTTCCTACACAGGAAGTGAAGGGCTTCCAGGCTTTTAGAAAATTCATAATGAAATGTGCATTTTTAAGCACATGATGTTTTTCAGTTGTATCAAACGGTTTCACATTCTACTTATTTTTACTTTCTGCTCTCAAAATCAATTAAGCCATCTAAGTCAATTCTTTTTCAAGGTAAATAAGACTGATAACAATAATATACAAGAGAACTCTTTGCTCATCCTCCATTACCTAAATGTGCTTTATTCTAATTTTCTCTAACCAGCTGAGTGAGAACTTCTTCTGGTAATTTAAGAGTAAAAAAATAGCTAGTTCCTTTCTTTTGCCAGTGTGTTGAGAGACAAAGGTCTCTCAAACTCCATTATTCTGTTCAGCCATACCTCTCAGCAATGCCCCGGTTTTCCCTTCTCAACCTTAATTGCACCTCCTCCGTGGAGACTGAATTGGAACCAAAGCTCAGTGGAGTTCTGCACTTACTCACCTGCTTACTTATGTCAGATTGACTTAGAGAAAACTTCAGCCAAGAGAGAAAGAGCAGAGCGATTTCTAGAGTCGCCCACAGAGGGGCCTGAGCCCATCTCAGATTTTCACGCTGTGCTGACCTCGATCTAAAGCCAAGCAGCTGTCCAATCAGTGGCGTAGCTGGAGTGTGAAGATATGAGTCAAGGGTCAGAATGAGAACGGGGCTTGCAAAACATCACTCCTCTGATGCTGCAGCCTCTCCATGTTGCTAATATCCGCACAAGTAATTACCAAGAGGAACGCCTTCAAATGCAGATCCCTCAATTAAAGTCCAGCCCTGTGGGAGCTGAGTTTCTCCCTGCAAATGCCACAACAATGCACTTCAATCTGTCACCTGTTGGAGGGCATGGCTATACAAGCACGCACATTGCTAATGTTTCTTCAGCCGACACAATAGACTTTCAAAGTGGAAACAAGTGGTTGATATATCTTCAGACACCATGCTAGAGGCTTTCTTGAGTGCACCCAGCCGCACAAAGACAAAGGCTCGTGTATAGGTCTCATTAGTATGCATGATTATGCATTGCACGTCCAGTCAGGCAGTGGAGATGTAATTAACCTTTTCCAGCAGGAAACAGATGCCTGGATGTCACACACACATGCACACAAACACACACACGTCTGCTGTCAGGGAAACAAAGCCAACGTCACAGTGTCACGGAAACAAAGCCTTGAATGCGCCGCCTGGCACTCTCTGATAATCCCCTCACCCATATTTACATTCAGGGCTTAGAATATGCTTCAGTGACACTGTCTCCACCCCTTTCCTGTTTTAGCACCAACCACCTAAATCCCACCTTTGCCATCCTATCTTAAACTGACATCCCCCCCGCACATATAAAAACCATCGTTTTTTTGTCCCTGCTAGCTTCCTCTTTTACATGATCTCTCCTTAAACTTTCTCCTTGGTCGGATTCATCCGTTTATTATCGGTAGATGGTACATGGCCCTGCATGGGAGCTCCCATAGATTAGCCCCTGCTCTTGCTTTCTCATATCAGGGATTTCTTCTGGCGGATAAAAAAAAAAATAGAAAAGAAAGAAGCTGCTTTACGACAGATTAATGGACGGCCTGATTGTGTGTGTTGGTGTGGTTCAGCTCCTGAGCTGAATCGGCTGTTTATTCATTCTCCTGCTACGAGCAGTGAAATGAAACAAAGCTAAAGCCATTTCACAGTGTAGAGCACCTATTATGATTCAGTGTGTTACGGCGCAGCCCTAATGAGAAAGAGAGAAAATGAGAGGAGGAGCTGAAGAAGAGGAGGAAGAGACAGTAATGAGGGCGAGTTGGATGTAGCGGAGGGGGGCTAATGCTAGACAGAGCAGTCATGCTAATTGGCTACAGTGGATAAGTTTCTTCAGTTGGGTGGATGTGAAGAAAACGAAAGTGTTGGTGTGTGTTTCTGTATGGGGCAGTTAAAAGCATAGCTATATCTGTCTTCACTCCTCTCATTTAACGGTCCCTCCATATCACCTTTTTAATGACTAGAATATTCGTTGCGCTAATGGCGAAAAGCTCGGAATTTATGGTAATTTTGCACACACATGCGTAGGCATGCTTTTTTCCTTGCAGTTGGCAGCACAGCCTTTATGGATCATGACAACTTTCAGGAATTTTAACTCAAGGACAAACAGCTAAAAATAGAGGGGTGGTGTACGAGTCCTGTGGTAACTATGAGGGAGGAGGCGAGGACGTGGGGGACCGCGAAAACGACTTCTGTCGCATTAGATTTGGGTCAAAAGCAAAGGAAAAGCCGGCGAAGCGAAGAGTGTTACAGACGGCTGGGAGATTCATCGCTCCATGCACCTCTCCTCTTTTAACACCTCGTCTTTCCCCCCCACACACCTGCACAGCACAGAGAGGGGAGGAGGACAGGGAAAGAGATGCCGAGTGTGAGACAACGAATTGACGGTTAAGGCGTTAAAAAACATTGAAAAGAAAAGTAATAAAAAGAAATGGGCAGAAGCTGCTGTTGTACGTTATAAAAGGAGAATAACATCCACCTTACTAAGATAATACAAATCAATTTATGAAAAGTGTTTAAGCCACTCTGTTCTAATATTCATATGTTGAAAGATCTGTCAGAAGTATATCTGCAGGTTAAACACCAGATTTGAATCAGAGATCTTGAAACAAACCAAATAATTCACTGATTTTGAAAAAGCACGGATGCATCTAGGTCTAAATGTAACATTTTCCTTGATCAACAAGTAACAAAGGTTTAAAAAGTACAAGATCAAATGCATCAAGAATCCTAGCAGCCTCTGAAGGTGCACAGCCTGGGTTGCATTGGTCATAAAATGGGCACCATGAAATAAATGTGTGGGAATTCCTTATTCGCATTTTGCTATTTACCCTTTAGATCTGGGAGCAGGTCAGTTCTAGACTGTGGTTGACAAAACATAATTCCCATTCAGGAAGTATCCTTTGTTAAGCAAAAATATCAATAAATCAACAAACTGTGTTGATTACAGTGCCTTATTGAATATAAATTAACTTGCTTAAATGGTTTATGCAGAACGTGTAAAGCTAAACAAACATTAACACTTTACAATAACCATCATTTATAAACAGTAAAAAGACCATTTAATAATAATTAACAGATAGTTTAACAAAGTTAGTGATTATTTATAAACTGCTTCTAAGCCATTTATAAAAGGTAAACAAATCTTATTTAGTTTAGCCCTAACCCTAAAAGCTTTTTGTTTTTAATACAACTTTTTAATAAATTATCTATTTACTACTAAAAAATTTTAGATGCTGTTTTTAAATTATTTAAACATTAAAAAACTATCTGTAAATCATTAATACAATTCAATTCAAATATATTTTATGAAAAAAGTATATTTGATATATATAATAACTTGTTACATTTATGAATGATGGTTATTATAAACTTGATTTTCTCAAAGGTTGACTCAATTACTACACTAAGTATCTAGTAACTAGATAAAGTAAAGACTCAATTACTTTTATTATCAAAATATCCATGAGTTGGAATCACATGATTCGAATGGCCAACCACATTACCCATACACAACAAAAGACTTGGGAGAACTGCAGATGGATTTAAGATTTATATCCGACTGGGTATATGCTAAGGAGGCTACAGATTGCTGTAGTGCGAGCTGATAAAATTGAAAAACATCTTAGATACGTGTCAAAATGTCTTCAGAAAAAAATGGTGAAAGTCTGGCTGCCTCCAGATTAAGGTTGTTTTGGGTTCTACAAAGAAAAAACAAACATGTTAATTCATGTCAAAAATGTAAACGTTGAGCAAGTATTGAGTCCAAGAGGCTTCCCTAAAGTATGCAAACGGTTTACATGTGGAACCGTATGGATAGTAATATGCACTTTTTGAGGAATTATCCACAGGTTCCATAATAGTAATTTGTGCAAAGATTTGTATCCTGTTTGTTTTCTCAAGTAATGCATATGGAATAAAACCCGGAGGGGAAATGAGAGGGCCTCACTTGGGAGGAATAAAAACAAAAACCCATCTGGGTCCCATGTTTAGGGGAACCAACTAATATAACTATTCCTTTAGTAGTATTCTTCTCATTTAAACTACCTAAATTCTGTTTATTACCTTGCTAACTGAGCAGCTTAAACCTGAAAAAGAATATTTTCCAAACTTCATGTTTTCAAAATATCACAGTTTTGCCTGGTTAAGTCTAGTGGCCGGTCAGGGCGAGACCAATACCAACACAGATTCCTACGTTCTGTGTATAATCTCAAATGTCTCTCTTTTTCATACAGGCACAACCTATATGAACATCCAACATTCTGTCAGACTAATTTAAACAGCAGACCCTGTTAGATGGTAATGAAAATACAAACTACAAACAGAAATATTGAAGGTGCTTTTAACACGAGACACAATCTGTAGAAAAGTGATGGAGTGTAAAAATAATTAAAATGATTAGCACGAATGGATTCATCATCTGAAATTCAGATGTATCAGCAGCAAGATGACAGGCAAGATTCAAACAAAAAAAGGAAAACAAAAAAAGAAATAAAGAGGGGCTTGAGTCTAAACCTATCTACAAAGTAAAAACGGATTCCTGTCTCTGCATCCCATTTGCTGCTAAGACCACTTCTAAAATAAAAAAGGCAACGACCAAAAGAATAAGGACAAACTTATGGCATAAGAAATAAATACAGTTCAGTTTTAACAACAGCAGACTCAGATTCAAAGAAACAACGCCAAGTTGTTTAGTTTTTAAAAAGGAAAATACTTGCATGCATTTTTTGCTTGTTCTTCTTGAAAACAAAATAAGATACAAGCAGCACCTACATACCACTAAAGACGCTACCTGATCTGCGTCTACCTCAATTCAAGAACTTAGAAAAAAATCTATACCAAATCTGTGCTTTGTTGCATATATTGCACTAATCAGATTTCAGATTTAGTTTCAAATAAGACATAGTTTATGTTTTCATATAAAGACCTAAATCAGATACATATATATATATTTTTTTTACTTTACATCAGTCAGAGAGGTCATTCAACCTGTGTTCCACCTTTAATTGTTTGTGACATGCTGTACTGATGGCTTTGCACCATAGAAAGTGGGAATCAGGAAATTAAACTTAAACAATGAACATTTCAAATATGGTGAATGTGACTGCTGAAGGCTCACATCTCTGAGTGGAGTTCTACGTTTCAACTGCATCCCGTTAATAACTGTGGACTGCACTTTTTAACATGTCTGTTACGCTCATCACTTTAGATTCCTACCTCCTATTACTGGAGTTTGTGTTCTTCAAAATAAACACCGATTAGAATATTTCTTCAAAAAATGACGCTTTTCTTCTATAAACCCAACATTTTTGCGACACCACTGTCTTTTGAGCATTCAGATGTTTTCAGTGCTGCAAACTGATCGTTCTGGAGTCATTTGGCTTCCCCAAACATTAACATAACATTAACAAAAACCCAAACAAAATCATATCTCAACAAAAATGAGGAGAAATCTGGTTTATCTGAGAGCAGAAGCTTAGAGTTTCATGGTGATTTGGTTTTTGATATCTATCCATTTGACCTCTTAAGTGTTGACTCTTAATACTTTAGAACATTGTCCTAAACGTTCCTTCTACTTTATCCCCTGGTATGCCCTAAAAAATAGATTGATATTCTAAAAAAAGAATATTTAGAAGATGGGAGATGAAGAGCACTCAAAGACTGATAATAGAGTCAGCTGTAAAGAGCAAACATAGACCTCTCAGAGCTCCCACAATTGCTAGAGCAAAGGAGAAGGGCTTTGCTGACCTAAACAAGAGAAATAGTTTAAGAGTGAAGGAGAGTAGATGAGCAACATCTGTGATAAATGAGATTATAACATGTTTTGACAGGGAAGAAATTGGAAGAAAATTGTGATATCATAGAGTGGAGCAATTGGAGTAAGGTCTTTATGCTTTTCCAACCTTATTTACAATTTGTTCTCATCTATATAATCAAACTGCTGTACATGTAGGGCGACTGATGCAACTGATTTGAAAGTCAAAACCTGCCAAAACCCGCTCTTTGAACTTTGCCTAACAGGTATCTGAACACACAGCATCAACACAACCACGCTGGCTTATTGGACACGTTTAGCCAGTTAACAGGATGTCCACGGTGAACACCTGACTGTGTGATTCTGGAGATGGGACTGGCACCGTTAAATATCTAATTCCCCTTCACGTCTAGATGAAAATAAGGCACAGGGCTGATTAGATTGCTGCCTGCTGTGCCAGCCATCGGGTGTGCGCTGTGTTCATTACCAGCCCACCCCCCACCCCCCAACCAATCCTATCTCCATCCATGTTCACCTGCCAGCTGCAAATAGTGTCTGATAGAAAAGCAATTCTGACACACTTGAGCGTTACAAGCGATGCCTGAGGAGTGATGATATTAAGTCAAGCAAGATTTATTTAGAAATTGCCACTAAAGCCACACATGGAGATTTAGCATGCTGTCAGGCTGGAGTGGCAGAGAGAAATAACTGAAATGTAGAACTTCAATCTCCATGAGTTCAGTGAAGGTGCTGCAAATGGAAAACTATTACTCTTAGAACAAAGGTTTTAGCTTTTTTCTTCCAATATATAAAAATCTTTATGGACAAGTTTAGGTAAGATGATACAACTTTAGACCTGATAGAGCAGAGATAAAAACATAATCTAAACATCAACTTTCTCTCACAGTCCAATAATCTGCATGTATGATTAAGAATTTTCCGCCTATAATTTTATTGAAATTTTAATCAGCTAATACAGAGTATATTATGTGTGAGACAACTTTAAAAAGATATATATTTTTATAACCTTTGTCTTCATTAATAATCATGTCATTAGCGATGTCAACATCCTGCTGGAAGTGAGAGAGTATAATGGGATTTAACAAACATTTTGATAAACGCAGCATAAAAAGAGCAGCAGTCTATTTATTTTTACTTTGAGATCTCCAAAAGGCTGCCAAACATTTCCATATCCAGCATGGTCCATGGAGGCCAGGCGCATAAAACGAAACAACTTTGTCTCCCGCGTGTCTTGCTCTTTGTTGCTTCTCCTGTAGCCTAAATGAACTGTATAAATACTTGACTTGTCTTTTCTTCTCAAAACTCTATCTAAAACCTCTTATTAATTCTGAAAATAGCATTTTAAGTCTTGCTTTCACATTAGCCACACTTACACAAAAAACTTCTGTTTTCTTGGAGGACTTGACATGGCTAATACATAGATACATTTCATTTCTTGACGTGGATGGATGGATGGATGGATGGATGGATGGATGGATGGATGGATGGATGGATGATGGATGGATGGATGGATGGATG
>JAUZNJ010036311.1:0-11906 GCA_034780135.1 Jordanella pulchra
TGGAGCAACAGACGATCTCGCACTGAGCTGGTGACGAGCAGCTGTTTAAATAGGGAGCAGCACAGTGCAGGTGAGGGTAATGAGTAATCAGCACACTCAGGGTAGGGCTGCAGGGCTGCAGTCATGACAAGTTTGTAGAGATATATGCCTTCTAATAGCTGCTTACAAATAGCTGATCATTATCTATAGCTGCTTATAAATATATATAAATGACCATGATTATCTGTATCTAGTTAAAATGATTTATAAAGCTATATAAGTTTTTTTAGATAACAAGATAAGATTCAAATATACACTTTAAAAGATTTAAATAGTTTCCAAAGCAAACTTTAACTGTTTAATTTAATGAGATCATAAATACCTCTTAAAGTAGCCCAACAGTTCATACATTAAATGATATTCCTTCATTTATCTAATTGCTTAACAATTTGGGGGCCAGACTAACCAAACAACAGCTAACATATCATGATCATTATACAAACGTGGATTAAAAAAGGGGGATCAGAAACCTATTACATGGCTTTACTGCATCGTTTAAGAGAGATTCAGTTTATAACGTCTGGACTGCTTTCTTAACTTTTTCTTTTAAAAGCTGATTATTTAAAAAAAAATATTAACACAGAATCAATAAATGTGTGTGCGTGCAAATCTGTACACATAGCATTAGTTTTTAAGAGACAGTGATCAATGTATTTGTTCATCTTAAAATAAAAAAACAAATTACATATCTAGATGTTAAGGAATGTCTATATGTGTTTCTAAGCATGAATTTCTCCTTATAAAAATTTATAACTCCTTTTAATATGTATAACAGCTTATAAATGTCTAAACTGACTGAAAAATATTTTAAAAAGCTTATAATAATCTCTCCGCGCTTAATAAGTCTGGATTCTTATAATTAATTATATATACTTAAAAAGAGCTCTTCCTGCTTATGAAAACCCAGAGCTGCAAATTCTTAATCTATTTAAGGCAGATTTTATTTTCCCAAACCATCAGGGGAGAAAAGTAAACCTAAACAAATACTGCTTGAGTCACCTTGAAACTGCTATATAACCTGATGCTTAATAACAGGCTCATTTAGCTGGAGGTTGTTGGTTTTTTTGTCAATAATCCTTTCATAAGAAACTTTACTGAATGAAAAAACAAAAATCAATGTTTGTACAGAATAGAGCGACTGGTGGAAGGAGCTCGAGACCCCTTGTCTATCCTGCAGAGGGAGAAAGAGATGTTGGAGATGGACCATTGGGAAAAGGTGCAAATGATTGAACGAAAGCGTCTGGAGACACAGATCAGTGAACAAGAAGCAGCTCTGGCTCGGATTCGGGTTACCGAACAAAACCAAAAGGCTGCCCAGCTGAAGAAGCAAGAGGTGCATAATTTAAAGTCAATTGTGCTGAGAAAATGTGCTTACAGAAGGTTACACTGGAGAATCATTACAGAAAGGAGTCTATTACTTATTACTCTTCATGTTTCACCTGAAAATATGTTTGTTTTTTTTTACCCCAGACTGCTCAGCTCATGAAGAAATATGCAGAAAAACGTCTGCAGGAGGAAATACAGTTCAGGGACTTGGTGCGACAGGTGGCAGAGGGCGAGAAAAACTCCAAAGCAGCTAAAGAAAAGATCACAAAGTTAAAGCAGAAAATTGGTACGACTTCTACTTTGATAACAGACAAAGAGCAATTTTATGATCCATTATCACCTCTCGTCAATTTAACGCTCATTTCACAGTGAAAGAAGTGTCAGAGCAAAGTCAGGAGCTGCTTCGCCAAGCGCTTGAGGAGCAACAGGAGGAGCTTTGCAGAAAGTTTCGAATCATCCATGAAATTCACGTTATTGAGAGTCTTCCTCGCATTAAACTGAACAGCTTCAATGACACGGAGGTGAGTGAATTTCGCGCACAGTGTCATGGCAGCCAACGGGACCTCTAACCCGTCTCTTGGTGTCAGACTGCAGGCCATGAGCTGCTTAGTGAGATGTCCCTGGCTGAGCTGAAGGAGAGGCTGGCTCTGCTGAGGCAGCGGCAGCAGAAAGAGCAGGAGGAGAGACGGAGCCTCATCGTGGAGGAGAAGCAGAAAAAGAAGCAGGAGATGCTGGAGACGCTAGATAACATTGAGCTCCACAGGAGAGTGCTGGCGAAGCAGGCAGCAGAGAGGTCAGATTAGGTCTGAACTTTTCACCATAAAAGCAGTGAAGTATAACCTAAATTGATGAAGGCTTTGGCACAATGCAGGAAAGAGGAAAAGAAGACCAAGCAGGAGCTCCTACAGCAGTTGGTGGCTCAGGATGAAAGCATTCTGGCTCTAAAGAAGAAGCTTGAAGAGAAGAAGCAGGAGAGCCAGAGAGCGAAGCAAACTGAGAAGAACAGGACCAAACCCTCAAAGAAGACCTCCACAGGACCCCCTGGTCAGGTGAGTTTCCTCCTTACTTTAATCAATCAGCTGGTCTTTGAGTTTCTGCATCTATAATTAATGATTCTCTTTGCTTATTTTCCAGAAAGATGTAAAAGAGAAAACATGGGAAGAACTAGAGCAGAGTTTAACTCGCTATATTCAGAACACTCCATGATTCAACCTTTTCGGAGAAAACACGTAACAGACTTGTGAACGAAACTCCCTGAGATGATTCATGCTTTATCTTCTCATGATCCAGAAGTTTCCTGACATCTTATTTTGTTTTAAATCAGATTAAAGAACAATCTCAGTTTCCCTGTGATTTATTCACAGAATCAGATCTTCAGCTCCATTCCTGTTTTAAGACCAGAATTTTGTTTCATTTCCCCCCACAGCTTCATAAGTCACAGCTGTGACTTAAGAGGGAATTTTCCCTCCCAGCAAAACCAGTGAATGGATAAAGGTTACTGAAACATGTTCATTGTTTCTTAGAATGTCCTGAATCACGTGTTCAGAAATGTCCATTTAAAAATGTTTGTGGCATCAACTTATTGTCATATTAAAATCATATAGATATCAATCAGTTTTTACCTGTACAGCACTCTCCATACAGTTAACTGTAACACAGAGTGCTTTGTATACTGTAGGTTAAAATAGGAACACAGATACAATGAAATTGTTAAATGAACAAAATAGATGGATAAAACAAGTAAAGATTGATAACAAAACACTGAAGAATAAAGAAAACTGTGGAATGAGGAACCAAGGAGCCCTGTTTATTAACCCGGATCACAAGATAAAGTACAAGGGGATTTTTTATGCTTATCTGAGAAAACAGGAAAATATAAAAAAGGGAACTTACAGAGCAGTCATAAGGAGCAGGTCAATGAGAAAACAAAAAAAGGATTAATTTGATGTTGGTATTAAAGAAAATGACTGCTAAAAATAATCCAGTGCAGAATCACAAAAGAATCCTGCAGAAAACTATTAGAACAGCTCAGTTTAAACATACAGCTGAGGTGAAGAAGTTCCAAGAAAACAGAAGACTTCAGATATATGGAGCAACTGAGGGGCAAGACTAATGAACTAGAATAGTGCTGAAAAGAAGCACCAAGAAATTCCCTGAAATATCTAACAAGAAATATAAACACCCAGAGATCCGCCTTCTGCACTATGTGTATGCAGTTGTCTATGCAACCAAACAACTGCACAAACACATGGTGCAGGTCAGAACAAGGTCAGCACCTTAAAGAGCCAAGAGTAGCTCTCTGACAACCATGATGTACAGATCTTGGCTAGAGATGACCGATTACTAAAAGAGGTATAAAGGAAGCCATATTTGTCAAAAGAGAAAAAGCCAACACTGAACAGCAGGGAATGGTTACGGTTTCAGCTCCCAAGTATATGTAAATGGTCTCATCAAGGTGGCCATGGTCACAGCTCACCAAACAACAGACTACAACTCGTGTGTCATTGATTCACTTATAAGTGTGTCTATAGGAGAAAGGGCCTGCAGGTGCTTTTAAACAGCAAAAATCTAAAAGGAAAACTCAAAGATCTCAAGATTCTGACATTCATTACTTTGATTATTGCGTAGGTTAAATAGTAACACAGTATGTAAATAAAAAAAAACTGGTAAGATGTTGACAAATTAAGGAACATTAACACCATTCATCATTGATATAAATTTAAAGAAATCTAAGAGAATAATAAAAAAATCAATGATTGAGGCAAATAAAACATGCTTTCACTGAAGTGAAAGAAACTGATATGAAAAGCCAAAATTGGCTGATGCTACATTGATCTGAATGAATATAAAACAAATATTTGAAAGTAAAAAATTATGTGCACAAGTGACTGAAGTGATGAGAAGCACAAAAGCATATAAGAAAACACACATGAAACATATACGATTGGTGAATGTAGAAATTATAAAATATGTTTATTAGATGTGAACAAAGGGAAGTTACTTAAACGATTGATGTTTGTAAAAATGTATCATTAAAATACGTCTTACTCCACCCAGTAAATAATTGACTTGAACAGATTAAACAGAGATAATCTATAAATAAAATAAATCAATATAAATTGTTGCTCTATATAAAACAAAAATAATTTCTGTGAATAAAAATATGTAACTGGTGTTTAAAAAATATATTTTAAAAAGTCCTAATTGATAAATATATCTACATACAAATGCTAACATGTATAAATATAAAAATGTAAATAAAAACATTTAACATCCAGAATTAACGTGATTTAGTACGACAGCGCCCCTGCAGGCCGCTGCTTGTAAGAGCAGCAGCTCAGTTCAGGATCCTGTCCATTTTTTCTTGGTTTTATCCACCAAAGTAAAATCACATGACACGCATTTTGTCATATGACAACGAGAGAGAGTTGATTCTCGGTTGAATAAGGACCTGGTGTTTTCAGAGCGAGTCAGCGATGAGATGCTGCAGACAGACCCAGCGTGGAGGTTCAGGCTGATCCGCAGGAGGATGGACCATCAGGGGCTTCTGTCTGCCTTCACCGCCGCTTGTTACTTCGGTGAGTTCGATCAAACTACAGACGGAAGCAGCTGTTCACTTTGTGAAAACTCCAGAATGACACCAACTGATTTATAAGTTTAGCCCAGACTGATCTGTAACTGATTAAAAAAAAGTTTTAAAACTTTTACTGGGAGTATTTCTGCAGATGTTCATTTTATAACTTGTTGAAAACAAGTAAAATGAGTTTTACTGAATCTTAAGTTATTAATTAAAGAGTTTTATTAGTTTGTTAGTGGCTGCATGAGTTTTGAATTTTATCTTATTTCATTCCCAGTAAATTACTTCATATAAGCCAACAAAAGCCTCTTTATCTTTTAGTCTTTGTTTTTACAACTTCTAATATTGTGTAGGATAAAGTTTCTAACTCAAATGAGGACAGGAATCACATGACTCCTTGCTGCTGAATAATTAAATTTTATCTGGATGATGGCTCCTATTCAAGACAGCACTTAAGCACATGCTTTCTGTGATTAGCTCTACAATATGGGCTCTGTTTGTGTTTCTACCTGCTGCTTCCACCCTCGCATGCAGCCTGGTTTTCACATTTCATTCTGAGCAAACCTTTTTTTAGAAGGTCAAGTTAGATCTGGTCATTTACCATACAGAGCTTGCTGTCATCTTTTTTCTTCAACATAGGGATTGATACCCCTCTGATGGACTGACGTGAAGGGGGTCCTTCTGCAGCCCCCTCATAATCAAAGAGCTCTTAAACTAAAAATAGTTAAGGGACCTCTGGTTTATTGCAATTGTTCAGTTGTTGAAACTTTAGTTTCTCTCCAGGGGAACCAAGCAGATTATTGGTTCTGTTTACTCCCTGTTATTGAAGATTAGGCTGTTCGGTCCAGAGTTCAGATTTGAATTATATGTTGCAACAACTCAGAAGCTGGTCCACATCCGTGTTCTGGTGCATGTTTTGTTGTTGTCAGACAGCTGTCTGCGGAAAGATGACCGGGTTGTTCTCCTTCAGGCTTGGTGCAGAGCCAGACCACGCTCAGCCCTGCAGTGATGAACACCACCGTGCTGCAGAATGCCACCGTTGTGACTCCAACCCCCGTGATTTTTAGTAGCACCACCCCAGGCTGCTTCGCTTTCAACATTTCTACTTGTGAGGCTTGTGCACCGGGGTCACAGTACGATAGCAGTGAGTCAGGGGGTTCTTTATACTATCTCTTTGCTTTTTTTTTAACTATTAGATGTATGATGTTAGCTTTCTTTGCTTTTTACCATGGTTCTTTCTCTCCCTGCTCAGACACCCTGCTTTGCACATGCTGCCCTGATCCTGGGCTGTGTATATTTCCTGGAGCATGTCTTCCATGCAGGATGGGTTTTCATCAGCCGCTGGCAGGACAGCAGGAGTGTCTGCCCTGCAGTCCAGGCTCCTACACAAAGTAAAACTGTACATATCTGAAAGATTTTCCTTATCACCAGTAATCCTTCCTGAAAACCCTGATTTTTCTTACTTTCCAGTTTTACCGGGAGCCCATTGTGTCACCCCTGCCCTGCTGGATCATTCAACAATGACACTGGTGCAGAAAGCTGCAAAAGCTGTTCTCCAGGTGTATTTATTGAGCCACACATCATTCCTGTGTCATAAATCAGTAACAGCAAATCAATTTAAAGATGTTGACTCCACTGGAAGCACAGTTCAAATATGTTTACATTTCTCTAATCTAAAATCAGATAGAAACCTTGACTCACACTTTTGTTATTTTTCACCTTCTGCTTTCAGGTTTCTTTGCATCAAAGCTTGGCTCTACTTCCTGCACTCCATGTGCACAGGGAAGCTTCTGCAAGTAATTTCTTCTTATTACTGTTGTTATTCTGTAACCAGGATAAAGAAAAAACAAACCCGTTTTTTTCAGTTTGTTTTTTTGCAGAAGGAGGTGGGATCAGTCATCCAACCCTTAAATTGAACATCACATGCTTCTATTTCATGGCTATGCTTGTCGACACAAACACACACACACACTGACTGAACGGCTAGGGATCTGAGTATTCACTGGCTGGGAATGAAAATCAAAGCTCTGTCCATGATCATGTCTCAGTGGCTTTTAAGTTGACAAAATCTCTGTCTGAGATCCTGCAGAGATTTTTTCTATTAGTTTACTGACTGTATTTCTGTGGGATTCTGTCTGGTCTGCATGTATTTGCTTTGTGTTTGGTCTTATTTATGCACAGAGGTGCCTACAGTCGGTTTCTTCAGGATTGATTTAACCCAGAGCACTGCATGAATTTGATCCAACTAATCTGAGTACTGCTGAGTTTTATTCCACTGATTGATCACATTATTGGTCAATGACACCTTACAAAATGCTCTCTCTTAATCTTAACTTGGAAGAAAAACATCTTCACTCTTAAGAAATGCTGATTCAGGATTAACCATGCTCTGCTCAAGACCTGTTTGTGATTCCATTAATTAAAAACACCTGACTCTAATCTCTGTTTTAAAAGAATTCTAAATCATTACAGTATGGGTCAAACGTTTAAAATAACAAGTCCGATAACAGGTAAATGTATTTGAAATCCAACTTTGAATTTATTGTAAACTCTCTCTGATGTTTCTTAGAAAGGTGGACCACTCCAGAGGTCTATTGTGTTCACCTGAAAAAAAAGTAATTGCTTTGTTTTTCTGAACTAACAAGATCATGTAAAATAAACAATTACTTAAAAACACTAACCACTGCTCCACCTGCACGCCCGTTATAATACAAGTTTCACCCTGCTGACCCCATGTCCTCCTTGAGGTGAAAGGAAATTGGTTAGGATCTTCAAAGATAAACCAAGAAGTGTTGGAAGATCAGTATTAGAGAGGGTGCAGACCAAGAAACAAGCTCCTGCTTGGAAATCCACACCTTTAAGATGACCTGAGATGTGGAAAATCAGAGAGAAAGTGAACAGTTTCTCTTAAACGACTCAACATACGTCAAGGGGATGCTTTAAAACCTTGAAACATTGTACCAACTGTATGGTGGTGGTAGCATGAAGCTGAAAGTACGTTACATTGACGGGGGAACTAGTGCTCTGCACAAATCGGATGGAATAAATCAACAGTTCAATGGTTGAAAATTATCAGAGTTAATCATTTCATGTTAGCTAACAAAATATTTGACTAAATAATCAAAAGGCCAAATTTAATAACATGTTCATGCTGATAATGACCCCAAAGGATAACTGCTTTTTATCTAAAATTGGCTTTTGTAATCTAAAATCTGCTGTAAATAAACAGGTGATGATAGAAATAGTTGCACGTTATGTTGAATGTGTTCTTAGTTTCATTCTCATAGTAAAGCTGTAAAAAAAAATGTATCTTATCTTTTTCAGGTTACTTTTTAATATTACCTGACTTTCAGTCATTTTTGCGTGAAGATGATCCTGCAGTGCTACAGACCCATCTCTAGTCTGTCCAGTCTTTCTACATTACTGCAGCCATGTGAGCCAGAATAGAGGGCGTGGCGTCATAAACTGCTTTATACACCTCTTCTTTTGTTGGCAGCTTGTCTGGCTGCACGCAGTGCCCGCTGTGTCCTGGAGGAACAGAAGCTCTGCAGACTGCTGCTAAGGACTGCACCCCCTGCCGGCCAGGTATTCACACCAGCATTTAACTGCTGCTTGTTTTACAAACGGAGAGGAAGTGTTGTGAATCCAGCTTGGATTTTAACAGGAATGCACAAGGCTCCCGATCAGAGGATGTGTCAAATATGCAGCAGCGGCTATTACCAGATACTCTGGGGTCAGGAGAGCTGTGACCTCTGCCCAGAGAACCACTACTGCCCTGTGAGCACCACACACTCTCAGATCAAACACGGTTGAGCTGGAGGGGTAACCTGCACTGTATGATGGAGCAAGCTGTCTTTTCAGAGTCCTGATGTGAACCCAATCCAGTGTCCAAGTGATGCTTTCTGCCCCAAAGGAAGCACGGCTCCCGGTTACTGCATGGAGACGTTCTTCAGGAAAGCAGGGGACACCTGTGAACTGGCGCCGGTTACTATCGCGCTGCTAGTTATCGGAGGAGGCGGTGAGTGGTTGGTTTTAAACAAATACTGAGATAGGAGAGAAAAATCTGCTTTCAATAAACCTCACAGGTCTATAATTTAGTTTAGGATGTGTTGTTTTGGTGTTTGAGGCCTTATTAGCTCCAGTTTTGTTGTGCACACAGGAAAACACTCCTGAATTAAACTTTGAGTAAAGAAGAAGCTGTAATAACTGAATCAAAGTTTCTTCTTTTCTCCTTTTATCTTCATGCATAAATAGATCTTATGACTAAATGTGTCCCAGTCAGCTGTTAGAAGTTAAAACATAATGAGAGGAAATCAAAATTGTACCATTATGTTTTAACTTCTGACAGCTGACTGGGACACATTTAGTCATAAGATTCGCTTACTTATGAAGTAGAGCATAATATAATAAAAATCTGAATCATGCTGGAACACCAGTGCAGTCTCTGTGGTGATCACGTCCTAACCCTGTTCTCCAGTGGCCTTACTCTGCATCATTCTGCTGGTTCTTCGTCGACGCCGGGACTCTGACGGGGAGCTGGCAGTCACCCGGGCTCCTCTGCTACGCAAAGAGCGACCTCAGGGCCGGTACTACGGCCTGCCCTGTGACACAGAACCGGTCTATGCTGGCTGGTGAAGCACAACCACACTGAACTTTGAAAACATCCTCCAACCTGTTCATGACCTAAAATAGAGTGACAAACCCATGTGAGTCATTCCAGGATTTCTAATGTTGTCTTTAAAAAACTGTCTACTGAGAAAAAAAAACCTCTTAAGGTTCTTTATTATTGGATAATTGAAGTTTGACATTAAGATGTGATGAAAACCTTGTTTTTTTATTAAGGAAAGCACTTTTTATACTGTTGGATTTCATGTAGGAGAATAATTTATGTCTTTTCTGCATCCAGCTATTTGGGTGCTTTTATTGATTGATGTAAAAAACAAAACAAAACATAACTTCATTATACTTCGCTTGTTCTTTCATTTAAAAAAAAAAAACTGCTTATTGTTTTTGGTTCCTCAGTTTAGTATTTTTTATGTTTAATGTTTTAACTGCATCTTTAAAAATGCAAAATAAATGAAACAGTACATTTGTTTATCTTCTGTTCTGTATTTACTATTACTAACGATATGATGAAAGAAGGCATGTTTTAGGTTAGATCCTCTAGTATTTGAAGGATTTAGATCTTCTGTAAACTTTTTAGATGTCATTTTAAAACGACCCTGAAAGGGGATTTGCATTTCAATGTTTTTGTTTCAGAGAAACCCCGGCTGAGGATGAAAAAAACAAATCAATAGATGTATTTTTATGTATTCATAAGTATAAATATTTTTAATATACATTAGAATCATGATAACTTTTATTTACTAAGATTGTGGACACAAACAAGGAATCAGACTTCGGTTTCAAGTGTTCTCGATGTACAGTGACATGCATGTTAGGAGCACACATAAAGAATCGACACAGTAATGTTAGCTAAAGAATGTGGCCCCCACTGCTGCAGCCCATAAACACTTTTGTTCCGTAACATATGTCTGATCCTACTGCACTCTTTTCCACTATGCGGAAGCTCATGGAAACAGTGACAAATGCCCCTTCTGAAGTTCACACAAGCATGTCTAAAAAGCAACATATATGCAGTGGAATAGTGCTGCTGGATATCATTAATACATTAAAATACAGAATTTTAGGAGCAAAAAACCTTTTTTTTTTTGAAAGTTTAATGCAAATAACTGGATATTTTAAGTAGATTAAAAAGGGCTAATTGATTTTAGAGTAGCCTGCAGCCATCAGTAACAATATTTTTTGTTTACTTAATCCATCAGCAAAACAAGTCAAAATAATAGAATTATATTTGACAGAAAATAACATTCCATCGAGGCATTAAAAAGCAGAGACTGTTATTAACTGCTCGCTTTTTTTATTCTATGTGCTTATTTTACATACATAAAACCTCTTGGTTTGGGAGCATAATTTACCTAGAAGATTAAAAGATTAATCTTGAATCCTTCTGACAATGACATAATATCGTCATAGGAAAAGAAAGAAAATGAAGTAAAGACAGAGTAAAAATAATCAAAGTAATAGTTCTTCAGTGACCGCTAGGTGGCAGTAATTATACAGAACGGTGTTGTATTTTATTTTCTTTTTTCTAAACTTTGTTTTCTTATCAAATACATTTTACAAACAGATATGAAATTATTTAATACAACAAATATGACATTTTACAAATATAAAATAGCACTGAAGTACAGGGTGTGCATTACAAACATCACATGACAAGCAGAGCTTGAAAAATAAATAATAAATTATATAGAAAATACAGTGAATCATGATGCATAAAGTTATGTTTCTACAGCAACAACAAAACACTAGGATTTTATGCAACAATAGAGAAGGATAGAGAAACGCTGAGAAAGTTCTGTACATAACGTGCTTTAATTAGAGATAATAGATATAATACATTTTGCATATTATGTAATGAATAGACTGAGAAATGTTTAATCATTTTCATTGGTGAAAATCTTCATACGTAGCTTGGTATCCGTTATCGTTCAAAAGAAAAAAAAACTAACTTGAACAAAATGGTCTTGGAAGAAAAAACGCTTTTTGTAAACAATGTTTATTTTTTCCATGAAAGGAAGTGTCCAGGGTTTGTTCATGGACGTTGGCAAGCTTAAAATGCAGATTACTTGTGATAGGGTTACAACAAAATGATAATTTAAAGCTGCCACATTTATTAAACCAGAAACTGGGGATGATAAAACAGACTTTGACCTCTCAAATTTTTGTTAAAATATTTTTAAGCTACTCGCATTTGAAAAGTTGCTTAGTGCGATTCATGCATTTTCATTTGACCTCTTTTTTCACCTAACCTAAGCCAAGCTAGAATCATGGAAGGAATCAATTTAAGCTATACAATCGGATATATATATATATATATATATATATATATATATATATA
>JAUZNJ010036312.1:0-11905 GCA_034780135.1 Jordanella pulchra
TTATCCGATTAGTCGACTAATCGTTTCAATAGTCGCTGACTAGTCGACTATCAAAATAGTCGTTAGTTGCAGCCCTAGTGATGTGACGTTTGAGCCCGTTTACAGTCTCTAGCTTGTTGGACGAGTTTTATAAACCTTGTAAAAACTAATTGTCATTCATTTGTACAGGCATCTGTTGTGGGAGTTCTTTGCAGCTTTTCTGAGCATTTATTGTTTTTATATTGAAATCATGCATCGACTAAAATTAAGAAATATATGTTTGGGCCAGATGGTCCAGCTCTATGTAGAATAACAGAAAAGGCTTGATCAGCTGGTATTACTCAACAACAACAGTTATGAGAAGAGCTGACCGTTTATTCTTAACTTTATATCTGAGATTTTAGACGCAGGCCGATGTATTCCGATAACAACAGAATATTGGGACATCCCTAAGTTATCATGCATTAATATGAGTCAACTCTTTATTACGTTTCATACATTAATGGGAGCGAGACTAAAGAAAAAGTTATAGTGAAACTTAAAAGTGTCCAAAATGTGTCTACAGAAAAAAACTGTTGAATCCTAAAAGATGAATTGATTTTATACGATTTTTATTTTTTCTTACATTATAGCCTCTTTCATGCAGTCACTCTCTCAAATGTGCTCACATTCATGCATCTCTGCACTAACACAGATCAGTCGACAGCTTGGGGTTAAGTGCCTTGCTCAGGGGCACATGTGGCAGTAGAGAGGTGGAACAATTCCCGTACATTTTGAATTACAAGATGTCTACTCTGTACTCAGACCCACAGTCAACCCTTAACATCCACAGATACAGATTCATCATCGACTCCAGACCCACCTCCTATTCCTGCTTTTTTTTTGGTGATTGTTTCAAGTATTTAATCTGACCAGAAGGGGGCGCAGTTTGTCTACGTTCATATCATTCAATGAGCCGCGCTCTTGTCACAGCTAAACTTTCAGGATCAGTTTAACCCGAGTAAAAACAAACTTTCTGATGCTGATTTTTGCTTATTAAGCTGGAAGAGCTTCCAAACAAACCTGAACGTTGAAGCCTCATGCATGTTTTATTTTTTTGATGGAGAAAAGTTTAGTTGTGTAGCAGAAACCAGGTCTGTGAAGGAGCAGTTAGCTGCATGGCCTATGAACGTGGCACTGGTTATTACTAGCCGTCATATCACCCTGTAGATCAATCTAATAAAAAGTCTGAGGATCTTCAGGGAAGAGATGCTCTAAGAGGAGGTTACAGCTTCTCTAGTTTTCTTGTCTTTGCAGATATTTCCAAGCAGGCGGCTCTCCAGAACACGTCATCCAGCTTCTCTCTGAGAACTACTCTGCTGTTGCACAGACTGTTAATCTGCTGGCAGAGTGGCTCATCCAGATGGGTGGGTAAACCGGATATAAAACGAGCATTAAAAAGAGTGTTTGTCTCCTGATGTGTACCGGATCAACGACCCGTCACCCAACTGGGACGTGTTTGTTTGGGCTGCAGGTGTAGAACCAGCTCAGGTCCAAGAGCGAGTAGAAAACCACCTGAAGAGTCTCCTGATAAAACACTTTGACCCCCAGAAAGCAGATTCCATCTTCACAGTGGAAGGAGAGGTGGGTTTGTTCCCCCAGCATCAAACAGGCCCAGTCTGCATGAACCAGTCCAAATCGCTTACAGCCTGCTTGGTTTACAGACTCCTGCTTGGCTGGAGCAGATGATCGCTCACACCACGTGGAGGGATCTCTTCTATAAGCTAGCCGAGGCGCATCCTGACTGCCTGATGCTCAACTTCACTGTAAAGGTACGGCACCCCATAATAGGTTAACTGCTTTGTTTCTCATCGTCTCTGTTTTAAACCTGCTTCTGAAACTAACATTAGCTGGTTCCATTAAATCCACACTTAAAAGGATCCTGTTGCTGTTTTTGCTCGTTGTGCGTTCAGCTCATTTCCGATGCAGGTTATCAAGGCGAGATCACGAGCGTTTCCACAGCGTGTCAGCAGCTGGAGGTGTTCTCCCGGGTGCTCAGGACGTCTTTGGCCACGCTGCTGGATGGAGGAGAAGAAAACCTGGAGAAGAACCTGCCTGAGTTCGCTGTGAGTCTAGTTCAGGTTCCCTCAGAAGGCTTCCTTTAAAACAAGTCCGTTTAAACTCTAATTCTTGCAGATTTCCTCCTTTTTTCCTATCTGCAGAAGATGGTTTGTCACGGCGAGCACACCTACCTGTTTGCCCAGGCTATGATGTCCATCCTGGCTCAGGAGGAGCAGGGCGGTTCGGCTGTTCGTAGGATCAGCCAAGAGGTCCAGAAATCTGCACATGCCAGGTACTGATTCGTTTGAATAAGTGACTCTGTCGTGGGAGGTGAGGGGAGTGTGTTTGTGGTGGATGTCGGCTCTAACCATGCTGACCCCGTGTTTCTCCCAGGGGCCACGATGCCAGCCAGATCACCCTGGCTCTCGGTACAGCAGCGGCCTACCCGAGAGCCTGCCAGGCGCTGGGAGCCATGCTGTCTAAGGGAGCCCTGAATCCCGCTGACATCACCGTTCTCTTCAAGATGTTCAGCAGCATGGACCCTCCTCCAGTAGAGCTGGTAGAAATCAGAGCTCGGGTTCTTTCCCGCCTCCATCCAGCCGATAACTGAACTCTTGTTTTTCTGGTCTGTAGATCAGGGTACCGGCTTTCCTGGATCTGTTCATGCAGTCGCTTTTTAAGCCCGGATCCAAAATCAACCAGGATCACAAACACAAATACATCCATATCTTAGCCTATGCTGCCAGTGTGGTGGAGACATGGAAGAAGGTACTGAAGGTTGTGGAGTTTGACGTCTTGGACCAACACACAGTTATCAGCAGGTTTTACGTTCCTGTTTTCCTGTCATCTTTAAATCCACTCTAACAGAAATCCCAACTGTCTGTTTTAAAATTAGAACAAGCGAGTCAACATAAATAAAGACGAGTTAAAGTCAACATCCAAGGCCATTGAGACTGTGCACAACCTCTGCTGCAACGAGAACAAAGGAGCCACGGAGCTGGTGGCCGAACTCGGCACTTTGTACCAGTGCATCCGGTGGGTCACAAACTTCCTCAGGAGGTCCTGCTGCTGATCTGTTCCAGGAACCTGAGGATCATTCTTGTTTTCAGGTTTCCGGTGGTTGCCATGGGAGTCTTAAAGTGGGTGGACTGGACCGTGTCAGAGCCCAGCTACTTCCAGCTGCAGACGGACCACACCCCGGTCCATTTAGCCTTACTGGACGAGGTAGGACCGCGTTCGGCTGACCGGAAGAGTCCGGTGCTTCAGATGAAATAAACCTTTCTCCCACTCAGATCTGCACGTGCCACCAGCTGCTGCATCCGCAGGTCCTGCAGCTGCTCATCAAGCTCTTTGAGACGGAGCACTCGCAGCTGGACGTCATGGAGCAGGTGGGTGGGGAACGTTTTCACATCGAGTGTTTGGGTTCTGCGCTGAACTCTCAGCCTGGTTTGGTTTGTAGCTGGAGCTGAAGAAGACTCTGCTGGACCGAATGGTCCACCTCCTGAGCCGCGGCTACGTCCTGCCTGTCGTCAGCTACATTCGCAAGTGTCAGGAGAAACTCAACACGGACATCTCGCTCATCAGATACTTTGTCACCGAGGTAACAGCTGGTTGATGGTGGAGCCTGATAAAAGCTGCAGCATTGATCTTTGTCTCAAACACTGAAATCATCTTAATGTTATAGTTGAACTAAAATTAGATTTAATGCCATTAATTAGACTTAGAACGTTTCTGTTCAGCTCTCTACCGCTGAGCTTTAACAGACCATAAAGCAGTTTAATGAAAACTAAAGAGACATTTTTCCGTTTTTAAAAATATACAAACTTTAACATGGAGTGTTTCTGTTGAGGTGCTGGATGTGATCGCCCCCCCCTACACATCAGACTTCGTACAGCTCTTTCTACCCATCCTGGAGAACGACAGCATCGCAGGAACGATCCGCACCGAAGGAGAACACGACCCGGTCGCCGAGTTCATCGGTGAGTAACGAGTCCGGTTAAAACTCGCCGGACATTAAAACGAGGCCGAAGCTTCTGCTCATCAGGTTTGTGGTTTTACTTTTTTTTTCAGCTCACTGCAAGTCAAACTTCATTATGATAAACTGAGAAGGAAAACCTGCTGGAAATGTCCAAACTGAAGGAGACGTGATCTGCGCAGCTCCAGGATCCAGTCTGACATTTTGAATCTGAGGAAACGCAGGCAGCAGAGTCGGACTGAGGAGCCGCCGCTGCTCTTCCCCACATCTTTTATTTCTAGGTTGATGCTTTTTTTTATTACAATAAAAATATTTTGTGTAATCTATTTAATTTTCCTTTAAAAAAAAAAAAAAACAAAAAAAAAAACAAAAATCCTTCTTGTACTTTTTCTGTAAAAAATCCCAACACAAAATAAATTGATGGAAAGCATAAAGTCTGTTGAACCTTCAGAGAGAATAATCCCAAGAACTGAATCTGTGTTTATTAGTTTGAAAGAAAGCAGCCGATTCAATCTTTGTGGTACAAATTGTTCAACATGAAGTTTGACAATCAGTGCTAATAAGGCACATTAAAGTTGGATTTCTTTAGAAGACTGTAGTGCAATAATCTGTAACTGAAAACATTCAGTGCTCGTTTGCTTGGGTTGCAAATAAGAAAAAAAAAAAAAAACAAGTGAGCGTTCACAGCATTTTACTAATTTATCAAACCCTCCACCAGTTAAAAAACAAACACAAGTTTAAGAAATTCATTCTGCAGACGTCTTTGTGGCATCAATTTTTAAAGTAGAAAAAAAAATTCCCTTTTTTCTTTCATAGAAAAATAATCAAAGTTTCCCTTCAGGAAGACGATGCTCCAGCTCGTCTAGAGGTATTCTTTGGGGACGATGGGGTCTCCAAACATGCAGTCCTCCTCCAGCGCCAGGTTGTACTTGCTGCCGCTTCCTCCTTTGTAAGCGCTGGTTACAATCCTGAGCCAGCCCTTCTCACCCTGAGGAGAGGAAAACAATGACAGAAAATGAGTCTGCTAAAAATAAATGTCTACAAAACTTCAATTAAATCAAAATTTTCCAAACTCTTTAAACTGTGTGAAAAAAAAAACAAAAACACCACAAGAAACCACACACAGCCAAGCTGGTACACGTGTAATACTAACACACGTTGTCAATTGAACTCTTTGTCTCCATCTAGTGGTCAGAATTATACCACTAGATTATTATTATAATTGAGAAAACAGCAAAGTTACCCTGAAAACCTTTTTTTTATTGAAATGTTTTCAAAGTTTCCTTTCCCGTTTTTTTATTTTATTTTTTTACTTCCATTTACTGAACCTTTGTTGAGGACTCACCCATGGTTCCCCCCAGGAGTTGCGAACGACCCAGTATTCGACTCCGTCCTCTACTCCCCATCCTGCCACCGACACGATGTGGTTGATGAAAGCCTCATCCTGGTACTCCGAGTACAGACCTCCAGTGTACGCATCCAGCTTGTCTGTGGCCATAATCCCACAGCTGCAGAACAAAAAACACATCTCAGGTCACTTCCTGTTTTTGATTGACATGTATATGTTACAATCAGAAATAAACCCTTCATAAAAAGAAACGGCAGCATTTTAATCTGCAATATATTTACAAAAACAGCGTTTTCCTTCTAACTTCTGTTCGTTATTTAAATCCTTCCTTTATTTCTTCATTTTTTAGGATTTATAAATAGCTTTTTTTTTTAAACATATTTTATCGGTTCTTTGTGTTTTTTTTATCTGTAAGCTGCTTAGTGTCTGCTGGGATTTATCACAATTCAAATGTCTTTCAGCATTGAAAACATTCAATCATCTTTTTGCTGCAAACAGCTGATTTTATGCCACAGACCAAACAAAAACACAAAGTGAGAGAAAAGTTATTGTTCTGCGTTCATCTCCATCAGTTTTCCCATCAACTCTGAAGTGACATTTATATCAAAGGCAGCTACTTTTCAGTGTGCTGTTTGTCACCAGACATTTCAACTCCTTGCAAAATGATTTTCATGAAATGTCATCAGTAGGAGTAGCTTCTAACTGCTGACCAGATCCAGGAGGATCTTTTAAATGTTTAATTTTTGTCTAAGACCATATTTGTTTATTCAGTTATTAATATAACTGGTGCAATAAACTGGTAAAATAGAAAGATATGTTATTTTAATACAGCATATTGTAAATAAATCATTTAAGCCCTTATGTTTTTGGAAAGATCATAGGAGAAAATTGATGTTTTTCAAATCATCATTAGTTGATCGATAAGATCAATCAACTTTAGATTAAGTCATTAATAGATTACTTGCTTAATCTTGGTCTAACAATTTTATGAGAAAAAATTAAAAAGAGAAACGCCTCAGAAGACGGATTTAACTCCAGAGTGTTTTCAGGAGATCGTTTCACAGGATCCAGCAGAGCAGGCAGAAAGGTCTTGACTTGGGGGTTTCTTAGCTACGTTTTTCAAAATCATCGTCCACTCTACCTTTGATATGACATGAAATGATGAAAAGCTGAGCTGTTTGAGCCACGGTGAAGTTCTGCTTTGCTCTCTCCATACATCCACCGTACCACTTCCATCCCTAGACCATTAAAGGTCCAGTCGCTCCTGAACGCATCTTTACACGGAGATGTTACAGAACCTTCTGGACCTCAAAGCCCAGAAATAGTGATGTGATGAACATTCAAATCTTGAATCCATCCCTGCCTTAAACCTCCACAACATCCTGAAGTTTTCTGACACACATCCGAGGTCTTCACAGAACAGCTGTGTTCAAGCTTCATTCATTAAATTCATTTTAAATTAAATTCATTGCATGAGAGGAAAGGGTACAATGGTAAAACCTGCTGCTTCCAAACTGATGGGTGAAACGCAGTTTAATCTGATTATCAAAACAAAGCAGATTTGAACTTTCAAAATAAAAGCTCCACTGAATTCTGAACCAAGCGCTGCCAACCTGATCGGTCCTCTGGCATAAATCTCAGCCATCATCTTCTCTCTCCCGCTGACGGAGCCGTAGTCGCCCACCTTCCACATGGTGTAGTTCTTGACAACGTTGCACTGTCCAAACGTGGTGCAGGTGCCGCACTGGTTGAACTTGTTGCATTCTTTAGGGACAGAGAGCAGGTAGAGCTGTGACTCCAGCTGGATCCATGCTTGCAGCTTTCTTACCTCCAGATTTTCTCTTACCCTGGTCTTTAGCCTGGTAGTTGTTGCAGGTCTCATCCGGGATGCCGTGGGTGTTTGCGTACTCCCACACTCCGCTGTGATCCCCTCCATGGCAGGTGCCCGCATCGGCGCAGTCGATCACGTGCTGCACAGAGAGGTACGCAGACGGCCAAGCTCCTTTTCTCTTGATGTTGATGCGATCTAGAGGAGGAGGAGGAGGTCAGGCTTTGAGATGAATCGATAACATTCACCAGTTTCTGTTTGTTGCTGCTTCCTCTCTGAGAAGAGGAAATGAAACCGCCTCAAACATGTAAAAATACATTTTGCTCGTGTGATGAAGCCACTTCTATCGGTTTAAAGCATGTGACCAATGGGCTGATCCACACCTGCCATGGCGCTGGTGCTGCCATGGGCCCAGCAGGAGCCGCAGTACTGGGGGATGTGCTGGTTGCGAGTCGTGCTGACAAAGTTGGTTCCGTTGACGTTCCTCCAGTCCCACACCTTGGGCAGCTCAGAGACGTTCAGGTACTCATGGGGCCGAGGTCCGGATCTGGGAACGGAAAACTCATCAGCTGTCTGCGTTTCCATGCAGTTTTTGGACATCTACAATTATTTTGAATCCAGAGAAGATTTTTTAATCAGACACCTGTGGAGCGTTTGGATCATTCTTGTCTACATTCTCAGTTAAAATGTGTGAAACTGGATCGTTTGTTTTTCACCCTTTAGTTTCACTTCTTGGGTTAAAATAAAAGTCCACTTACAGCACAAGCTGCAGAGAAGCAGCCGTAAAATAAACCCTGACAGCAGCTTCTACTGGGATTATGTTCCCAGTCTGCACAAATATTCATTTCAGTGACTGTTAACATTCAGGATTAACTTACTGACCGGTACGTTTGTGTTAAATTCATCATCACAGCGTTAATTTTTTTTAAATCAGGAGGTAGAAAGTCAGTAAAAATACATATATAGGAAAAAGAATGAATGAATACTGACATTCATTCATCATATAAACACACGGAATAAAGGGAATTTAAATATTTTTAGAGAAATCATGTTTATTTTTTTTTAATTGAGAGAAATAAGCTTTATTGTAAGAATCTGTAATTGGAATAAAGTCATTGTTTGCTGATTTAAACTGGTAGAAATGTTCTGCTTTTCTTATTGGGGTCAATTTAAAGTGAGATTGTCTGCAAGCTGAATTCTTGTGCATCCAAACACACACCAGCCAATAGAATAGAATAAATCGTTATTTAGTTGAATCAGCAGACAGGCTTTACTAAAATACAATAAAAACAAATCAAAAAGTAACGGTGTTGCAGTGCTGTGGTTTAAGGCAGAGCTGCAGACGTACGATTGGCTGCCGCCATCACATCAGAACCCATGATTTCATCTTTGAAAGAGAAACAGCAAGAGTGTGAAAGTATAAAGTTGTTGTGTTATTTTGGTTTTTACCACCAAACTTTTTACCCAATCAGCTCGAAAGGTGCTGCTGAACTTTTTGTTTATGGCGATTTTCAAACAGGCGGTTCTTTCTCAAATATACACTCATAGCTAATAAAGCTGCTAATTATGCGACACCACTTGCTGCTAATATTTATTGTGTTATATCTTCAAGGCTTGATGTAAAGTGAGTTAAGATCACCTCCGAGCTGAGAGGAGTTTGAAATGAAAGCTAAAATATGTCATATTTAATATGAAACAACTAAAATATGGTTCATTGGAACTAAAGAACCTGCACTAAAGAACTGGAGCATTTCCTGGTAGATGGCTGCACTGGCTGGGTTCCTGAACACTCAGTGGTTCAACAAAATCAAATCACCACAAACTGTGTAAACCTGCATGTCCACATTCATCAACTTTAATCTGTGCCTTTCTACCCTTCAGACCTTGATTTAGAAATCAAAATGCAACATTTACTTTGGAAGGTGAACTTTGGACCCCTGAGCAACATTCCAGGTTTTTACTTTTCTTAGTTCAATGCAAAGCTAAGCTGGTTTAGAGTGTTGTTTTGTTTTTTTTGATGGATCAGGTGTTGCCTTACACCAGAAATGTGACGGTTATATCTCATGTCCTGGATGCTCTCACACCAGCTCCACTCTCCACCCTTTGAACCTCCCTTGCTGCACAATGTTGCTTGTTTCTGTAACACAGTTTTTCCTTCCACTCAACTTCCCATACCTATGCTCAGAATCATCACTCTGAAGATCCCTGTTCAATAGCAATGATAATCTGCATCTTACTGCAGATATCGGTCTATTCATAAAAAACAAAACATAAAGGTTTGGTGCATCACATTTCTAATCGAGTTTTGTGTTTAAATGTTCATTTCTTACATATAAAATGTGTCAATCTTGTTTTTATAACCTATAAATTAAAAGTACCAAACTAAAGATTTAAGTAAAACGTCCCTCTGTGTAAAATTTGTTTCATATTTTGATCTGAACCAGTAACATCAATGACCTTTCCAACATTTGAAGCAGACATCATGTAGATTTGCTTTACAATCAGTTTCCTTTTTTTATTTCAAACCCAGAACTTCCTCTGTCTGATTTCATCTGAATCTCGTGGTTTGTGGTTAAATGCTGACGGGGAAACTTTAATGGCTGCTAGTTAACTGGACTTGTTTTTAACTGAACTGGAACAAAAAAAAAAAAAACAGGAAGAAAATGAAACCAAAACCCCGAAACTCCATAGATTGTCCCAAATCACCCACTAATGAAACCCTATAAGTGAAATAAACTCTTATAAATAATAGATTATCTTTAAAAGATGACTTTCTTTCTCTCTGTTAACTTGTTTACAAAGCCGTTGTTATTCTGGTGAGATTAGCTAACGGCTCAGCTAACAAACTGACGCTCTTTAAGTCAAAATAGAGATTAAAAAACCGACTTTAATAAAAATACTGACCATTAGATGAGTATTAGTGAAAAACAGTCAGACGTACCTCAGACCCAAGTCGTTTCTCCTCGGTGTGCGGACATAACACGGCTTCTTCTGGTTGAAAAACACCCCGGCGGACACAACCGAGAAAACGAGCGAGAACAGGAGAAAACCAGCAGCAAACCGAGCCATGGTGGACACCTTCCTGTCTGGGACAGCGGAGAGGAGAGGAGAGGACAACCGGAGCGTCCTGGACTGGAGACAAGCTGTGGACAGTGGTGGGAAAGTCAGGAAGGTCTCCACTTATAAGCAGCCGGTGCTCCGAGGTTTGTCACATGACTGAAGCAGGCAGCCACATGTCCAACCGGCACATGACGAGTTACAAGAAAACAAAATGACAAAGCATATTTATAGAGTAGGAAGGAAGGAAAGCACCGAGTAACAGTCAGCTGGAACACATATAAAACCACCAGAGCAAACAGACTGGGCTTCTGAAAAAGTTAGGAATAGAAATATGATTTATGGTCATCCTCAGAGGGGAAATAAAAGCATAGTAGGTTTACCAGAAAGGTCGCAGAGAAAGGTTCAAAAAGCACATTTAGATTCTAATAAATGTGCATTTGATTAAGATAATATCTGTGCATAAAAATAAAGCAGAGTTTTATGAGACTAAAGAAAGACTATTCAGATGACAGTGGTGATGGTGGGCCTGATACTGCAGCTGCAGTCAGCGTGCCCCACAGCAGCTGTGGCTACAGTGAAGCTGGCAGCTGAATGACTGAATGCAGGTTAAAGCCCTTTGGAATCCCCTGACTTAAAAACTGCTATATAAGTACAGGTCATTTACCATCCGTGATGCAATGATCCTTTTTTTTTCTGGTATTGTTACACCCACTGAGTGTATCGGCCGATATCCGATACAGATCCGATTCTACTACTGAATCAATGAACCGTATATCTCACCATGTGAGGTAAAGGCATTAATACTTAAGATAAACATGATTAAAAAATGTAAGATCCCGGTGGATCAGTGCATCTCTATTTACCGTAACGGTAGGAATGTTTAGAAAGTGTTGGGAGGAAATATCTGTGATAACGCCTCATTAGTGCACCTAGGATCGAACAGTCTGTCACTGAATGAACTGAATCCAAGAACAGAGGTGGTGGTGATCAGTTTATCTAACAATCCCCCAATGGAAGATCAGCTGCTGCTCTAACAAACTACACCATAGAACCACCGTCTTCAACTAGTCGGTGTTGTTCCTTTTAGATCGATCTCTGCTTCCACACACCTGATTCAAAGGGCTCACCCTAATACAGCTAATGGGTAAAGACTCTTAAGCTAAAACAGAAGGTTGGCTCACCATGATGAGTGCCGTCTGAATAGTACTGACAGTAAGAAAGGTGGTAGGAAAAGAAGCCTGTATGCTTCCTATCATAGTTCCTTTAGCATGGGGACTTTGTCACACATTCCTGTGTGCTCCTAAGGAGCTATAAGGATTCCCTCAATCCTTTGGGATCTGGAGCTATTAAGCACAACCCACCTCACGGAAAAAAAAAAAAAACAAAAAAAACGTAAATTCTTCACATTCATATATACAGAGGTTGGACAATGAAACTGAAACACCTGGTTTTAGACCACAGTAACTTATTAGTATGGTGTAGGGCCTCCTTTTGCGAGCAATACAGCATCAATTAATCTTGGGAATGACGTATACAAGTCCTGCACAGTGGTCAGAGGGATTTAAGCCATTCTTCTTACAGGATAGTGTCCAGGTCATGATGTGATGCTGGTGGAGGAAAATGTTTCCTGACTCGCTCCTCCAAAACACCCCAAAGTGGCTCAATAATATTTAGA
>JAUZNJ010036313.1:0-11905 GCA_034780135.1 Jordanella pulchra
TTCTTTCTTTCTTTCTTTCTTTCTTTCTTTCTTTCTTTCTTTCTTTCTTTCTTTCTTTCTTTCTTTCTTTCTTTTGTGGAAAAAAGAAACCACAGTGTATCTTTGTTGTTAATTCAGTTGTTGAGCCCAAATTGTAGAATAAGCTGCCATTGCAATTTAAACAGACAGACTCATCTAATGTCTTTAATTCCTGTCTTACATATAAACATATTTTTCTTTTTATCTTTTAACTCAGTTTGAGATATTGACTTTTAATTCTTTTAAGGTTCTATTTTATTTTATTCTATTTATTAACTGAACTATTCCTATGTTATTATTTTTTGAGGTACAGCACTTTGGTTTAAAAGAGTTGTTTTCAAAGTTATTAATAAGTAAAGTTTAATTGTATTGTGTCAAATTCACAGGTAAGGACAAAAGTATTAAAGCCCAATTTTCCATTCACGAGTGCAGAGAATATTCCGGTTAGATTAAGAATACTATTTGTATGCACCTTTCTCTGATAAAATCAAAAGGTACTTTACCAAATGTATAAGAAAATAAAAGTAAGAAAAAAAAACAAGTAAAGAACAGCCTGTCTGTACAGATATTGTCTTAGTTGTGCCTTGAGTGTAAAAATAATGGAAGACAATACCCCAATCAGGGTCCTACAACCTAAAACACCCTCACAGGTCTTAAACGTTGTATGTAGGACTAACATAGGCACTGGTCCACCATGAAGAATAAGGAGGCTTAGAGATTAAATCATAAATAGGTTAACTGGATATAATAACTGTGACTTCTTAAAGCAATTGTTTGTGCTACTTTATTTAGGGGTTTCACAGGAAAAGGGAGTAACCACAAATGCAAGTCATGCTTCTCAGTTTTAATGTAAAATAGTTCAGGGGTTATAAATATTTTCTTAAGACACTGTGTTTGCACGTTATCAACCAACATTGATCACATTAGATATTTAAAAGTGTTTTCAGAAGTCTATCATCTCATTTAAAGTTTAAATGCATGGTTTTACTTTTCTTTTTCTACTGAGTTGTACTTTTTAAAATGCAGAAAGCTGCTTTGTGTTATGTAAAAAAAAAAAAAAAAAAGCCGCCCACAGCTTCCTGTCATTATTGTTTAGACACCTCCACAGATTAAAAAGATAAAGCTCCTCGGGCATGGCCTCATGCTTGAAAACCAGCATCAGTTTCACTGCCAAACATGTAGCATTCCTTGCTATTGACTGAGAGACAGGCCTTTGACAAAATGCTAAATATGTGACTGAGCTGGTCTGAGGAGTGGCGCATCTAGACCCAAAGACTCCTTCAGGTGCTCCTTTGCTGCCATATTATATCCCTGAGAAAGGAATATAAAGATTGTTTGTCTAACTTCCATCTGAGGAGGTTTGTTTAATTGAAGAGACAGGAATTGGAAAAAGGTTAAATTACATGCAGATGATTTTGTGTGGTAATCCATAATTATTTCAGATTGATAATGATAGAGGAAGTATGTATTTCAGACACAGAGCAGGCTTTGTCGCAGCACAAAGCATTATTATCTCATCATAGCAGCCAGGAGAAACGGTGGTCACGCACCGACCGTCCTTCCTGCTAAGGCAACAGGAAAGATGCCTAATAATTACCAGGAATACAGAAGCAAGACTGAAGAACCTGAAGTGATTCACCGATAACTGCCTTTCTTACATAACCTGGATGGGACCAGAAAGAAACATTTTTCTGACAAGAAGAAACACAGATACATTTTCTAAAAGGACAGCATGGCTTCATCTGAATTTTTATGACTTTTCCTCTTTCTGTCATTTAAAAAGTTTTTTTTTATTTAATGTGCCATGTTTTAATAAAAGTCTGTTTTTAAAAAACACATTGCTTAATACAGAGATTGGACATTACCCATGGTGCTTATAGGAAACTTTCCATTTATCACCCTTGTTATTTACAACATTACCTGATGACACAATGTTTGAATGTAAATATGTATTTAAAAAATATACAAAAGGATGTTATTTATTGCGTGGTTTAGTCAATTGAGCATGCGTTTTATATTTTAAAATTTGATCCAGAAATTTTACTGGTGTTCTGTCATGTACTGAGGAATTGTCATTCGTACTTCAAATATGTAATAAATTAACTGCGAATTATGAATCTCAATACATTAAAGATTATGATGATGTATGTCATGCAATGTCTGCAATGTTTATCTGCCAAAGCAACCAGAGAAAACGCAAGAAGAAATTAACAACTGTAACATAATTTACATTAAAAAAGTCTGTGAGCTCTTATTTAGTCCCTCGCTGGATGCCGTAGCGCCATGTCTTGGTTGCCAGGAGACGTTTGGAGACGTTTGAGGCGCAGCTGCGATGGAGAAGTACGAGAAAATCAAAGTAGTCGGGAGAGGAGCTTTCGGGTAAACTAGTTTCTTCTACACACAATAAAGTTGTTTAGTTTGACACATCTTGTCTGTCTGAACAAACGGAGCTGCCATGAGTTTCTTTAGAAAACAAGAAATCGGTAAAAGCACAACTTTTCCCTTCAGAAAATCTAACGGAATGTCTGCCTCCCGATGAGGGGAAAAAGGGGGGAGGAGATAAAGGACCGCCGGACATATTTATGAAACAAAGTTTTTTGAAAGTGGAGACATGGATAAATTATCCTGATATAGTTGCTTTGGATTCCTAACATGTAAACAATCGTACAGATGTCTGTATGTTTCACAACTCCATTATAATCCTAGACTAAAATCCAGCGCAAGCAGTAATTAAGCTAAATATAAAATAAACAGTAATGATTAAGTGAGTTAAAAGTATTTTGTAAAAACAACAAATAAATAAAAATCAGCTTTTGCTCACCTTTGAGTTAAAAAAAGTTAAAGATGTTGAAGGCAAATATACTTTTTTTTTTCATAGAGGGACCTTATTTGAGCAAAAGATTTCTCCTTCTGGGAGCTCCATCCCTGTTATGAAACACGGTGATGATAGTAGGCATTGTTCAGCTGGGTTGATGGGGTAAATGAAGAAAAAGGAACAAGGGTAAATAAAGGAAACGATGTGAGGAAGCACAATAAGCTCTGGTTGTAAACATTAAACCATAGCTACAATGGAATGGTTAAGACAAAATGCATATTTAAGTGTAAGAGCCTAAATCCATCTATTCACACCAAATCTGAGATAGTTAACTGGTACGTATTTTCTGTAGATGTACAGAGGAAATTACCTTATTCTCTCTAGGAGAAGTTTAGTACCTTAAAAGCATCCCTGATGTGATTACAGCACTATGTGGTTCAAAATGTTTAATCAGGGGGGCTGAAACATTCTCTACACATTGATGCAACTTTGTGAAGGTTTTTCAGAATTTCCAGTTTCCTTTAGTTGTGTACCTTTTTTGCTGATCTATCACATATCATTTACATTAGAGGATATAACTTTTTTAAATAGAGAAAAAACTAAGGAGGTGTGAAAACTGTTGCTGCAAAAAGTAAACCCGTTTTTTTTTTTCACCACTGAGTTTATATGTGTTTCAGCTACATGTTATGATGATCTCACCAAAACCAAATGGCCACAAATCCTCCTTCCTTGTTTCTCTTTCGGAAGAAACACTATGTACCTTAATGGTTTTTTTTTTCTTGCTTTCTTGTCTCGGTCTGTCAGGATCGTTCACCTGTGCCGCAGGCGCAGCGACGGGGCCTTTGTCATCCTGAAAGAGATCCCAGTAGAGCAGATGTCACGAGACGAGCGCCTGGCAGCCCAGAACGAGTGTCAAGTGCTCAAGCTGCTCCACCATCCAAACATCATAGAGTACTATGAAAACTTCCTGGAGGACAAGGCCCTCATGATAGCTATGGAGTACGCACCAGGTTAGCTTACCTCCAATTACACAGCCCTCTTTTTATCGTTGCAGCTCAGTTTACTTTTCCCATGAGTTCCAAACATTCTCTCTTTCACACACGAGGCCTGAGAAAACCTCTTGAGACCCTCTGTGTGTTTTGCAGGACTGTGTATTGAAGTAAATTATATAGATCTGCACCGGTGATTCCAAAGTTCAGTGCCATAACTAGCTCCTTCACCCCCCCCCCCTAAAATCATCAGATTAAAAGCTTAAGCTGTCTACATTGTTAGACATAAAAGAACAGCTTTAAAAGGTGTTTGGTTATCTCCTCGGGCAGTTAATTTAGGCGGTTCGCCAGTCAGTTGAAATGTTGATGTGATTAGAAAAACTACAATAAATAAAAGTATTATTTTCTGCGTTTTTGATGTGCTGAAATGTTTCCTTAACAGCTGTATTTATTTCTAATGTATCATTGCATGTTTACAGTTTAATTTATTAACACGAATGAAAGAAAATCAAACTTAAGCAGATTTTACATCAAAAACAAGTATTTTGTGCTTTCTGTTAAGGTTTTGTTTAAGATAATTGGCTTGAAATAAAGGATAAATATGTGAGAAACCATCTTATGTCCACTGTGAGATAAGGTGGAGGATATCTGTTGATGAGTAGTTTACTGTTGAAATTGTTATTTTTAATACTTTTGGGTGCTTTTAATGCTGCTCATTAGTGATAATTATTGGTGCATCGGAAGGTCGACCCCTAAGTTTCCAGACTGTTTGGCCAGAAACAAACTGCTTCTGGTTGATTCTTTATTATGTTTTCCTGTTGGTTGCTTTAATATTTTCCTGTTATTCTCAGATTAAAATTGAAATCTCTTATGAGTAAAAGTAAAGTCTTGTTCAAGTTAAAGTCTTGAAGCTCATTAAAAATGAATGTTGTAAAAGTCTAAATACTTTACTGCTTCAGATGGATAATTGTTGCTTTACATGTTAATGTTCTGGATTCCATTTTCTCATAAGCTCAAAGTGTGAAAATCTGCTTTGTTCTTATCGTTCGTTAAAGTCATTAATTATTTGCTTTTATACCTCTATCTTTCAGAGTTCGGCTTCCCTTCCTTCAGTTTTAGTGACTGTGTTTGTTCTCTTCTCCTACAGGAGGAACCTTAGCTGAATACATACAGAAGCGCTGTAATTCTCTCCTGGATGAGGACACCATCCTTCACTTCTTTGTGCAGATCCTACTCGCTCTCTACCATGTGCACAACAAACTCATTCTGCACCGTGATCTCAAAACTCAGAATATTCTGCTGGACAAGCACCAGATGATTGTCAAAATTGGAGACTTTGGCATCTCTAAAATCCTCGTCAGCAAGAGCAAAGCTTACACGGTGATTTGGTTTCTTCTTTTGGTTTAGGACACTAACAATTAATCTGGTAATTCATCTCAGTCCAGAAAGACTCTTTTTCCTCTCTGTTGTTATTGAATGTTTTAATTTAAAGCTTAACCGTATCAGTGGTAGATTTGCAGCAACCTTCTGTTTTTATTCTTTTAAAAAATGGATTACGAACTAAGTAAATTGTATGTAGGAACACTGATTAAAAGGTGTTTGATTGTTTTTTGTTAACGGCTGCTGCTTTTGCTGTGCAGGTAGTCGGGACTCCCTGCTACATCTCCCCGGAGCTTTGTGAGGGAAAGCCATACAACCAAAAAAGTGACATCTGGGCTCTGGGCTGTGTCCTGTATGAGCTGGCGAGCCTTAAGAGGGCCTTTGAGGCAGCTGTATGGGAAACTCTTCTTTGTGTTTTTAGCATACTGTTAAAACTCCGCTTTTGTTTTGGCTTTTATAGTGATAAGTTTACATACAGTGCTGTGCATGAAAGATATGAATCCCTTTTTACAAACATGGTTGCTGTGCTTTATACACAATGGGGCATTTCTCTGAATACTTAGTCTTGTTTTACAGCATTATCTACTTTTCAGATCAATAATTCATTAAAGCGTTTTTGTTGATGCTCACATCTGTCCATTTATGTTAATGCTAATAAAAGGACCTTAGCTTTTGGCTCATTTGAATCTAAACTGTGTCGATTTAGCGTGTTTCTTTTTTTTCTCCCAGAATCTACCTGCCCTTGTTTTGAAGATCATGAGTGGAACGTTTGCTCCAATATCGGACCGGTACAGCCCAGAACTCCGGCAGCTCATCCTCAACATGCTCAACCTTGATCCATCTAAAAGACCCCAGCTTAATGAAATAATGGCTTTGCCCATATGCATCAGGCCCCTGCTTAATCTTTACACGGATATAGGAAATGTAAAAATGCGAAGGTCCATATGATTTGGATGATTGATAACAAATAGATATTTGAACTTGTGGGTTTGCATTAATTTATAATAAGGACTTGTGTTTATTTTTGCTCCAGGATTGAGAAACCTCTGTCAACTTTGCAGCCGCGCGGCAGACCAGGAGGGAGAGTACCTACTGCCAGGACCAGAGGTAATCTTATTGTTTGTGTAGCTAAGCATTAGCTCAGCTACTAACTGATTATTTCTCCTCGCTGTTAAACAGATGCATTAGTGAGTTTGGGATCAGGAAAAGTGCATCCGCTCCCACTGTCCTCTGTGTATACCTGGGGAAGTGGGATCACAGCGCCTCTCCGTCTACCCATGCTTAACACTGAAGTGCTTCAAGTGTCTCTCGGCCGGACTCAAAAGATGGGAGTCACCAAGTCTGGCCGTCTGATCACCTGGGAGGTCCGTCTGAGCTCCATCATTTTCATACTTCCATAACATCCTGAAGAAGAAAATTACAGTTCTTTGTTAGTTTCTTCTTGTGCCTTGAACCTTTTTACATTTTGCTGCATTAAAACGACAAACCTAAATGCATTTTATTGGGATTGCATGTCATCGGGCAAAGTAAATTAGGAAAAAGAAAATCTACTTGTTTATGTTTAGCACCTCAAATCAATACTTGGAACCACCTCAGAATCATTGCAAGTTTTTTAAGGTTTGTCTCTGCAAGCTGTACACATCTAAAGACTGAAGTTGTTTTTGCTAGCAGATCCTCAGAGTGATTTAGCTTTGTCCTTCTCACAAATATACATGATTTAGATTCAAACCTAGCTCTGACTGTATCATTAGGGTTGTGGTCCTGCTGGGAGCTCTGTCCCAGTTACTTTAGGAGCCTCTGGCAAGTTTTCCTCTTGTGTTCTGTATCTTTATCAATTTGCTGAATAAATATTTTGTATTGGGCTGTACGGTGGGGCAGTGGTTAGCGCTGTTGCCTTGCAGCAAGAAGTTTCTGGGTCTGGTCTCGGTCTGGGGTCTTTCTGCATGGAGTTTGCATGTTCTCCCCCTGCTTTTGTGGGTTCTCTCCGGGTACTCCAGCTTTCTCCCACAGTCCAAAAACATGACTGGCAGGTTAATTGGCATCTCTCAATTGTCCCTAGTTGTGAGTGTTTGAGAGCATGGTTGTACATCTTTATGTGTATATGTGTTGCCCTGCGACAGACTGGCGTCCTCTCCTGGGTGTACCCCGCCTTATGTCCATAGTTTGCTGGAGATAGGCGCCGGCCAAACCGCGACCCTGACGGATGAAGCGGGAGAAGATGGATGGATGTTTTGTATTGGTCCTTCCACCATGTTTTATCATAGGAAGTGCTTGTTGAGTAGAAAGTGAGATAATGCGTCATCAACCACAGATCCCAAGAGGTTTGATTTCTGTCTCAGGACCTTCTCAGAGTTCACACTATTAAAACTAAACATGGTTTCCAAACTTCTGCACTACTGAGAAGTAATGGTGATAATCTTAAGTTCAGAGACAGCGACAAAGTCAGTGTGTGTTTGGTTTGACAACTTTTAAGCACAAAAAGAAAAAGCAGCAAAGAATAAAAGATATATAATGCTGATGGTATAAAAAATATAAAAATATATTAAAGCATATTTAGACCTATTAGTCCTTAAAGGCGTATTGCAGTGGCTGACTGTCATTTGGCTGTACTTTTGTCTCAGGCTCCATCGGTTGTGTCTGGTGATACCGCTCCTCCAGGTGTGGCCGATCAAATGCAGCCCTTCTTCATTTCTCGCTTCCTTGAGGGTCAGTCAGGTGTCACCATCAAGTCTGTGTCCTGCGGCGATCTGTTTACCACCTGCATGACAGGTGAGTGAGCTCATTTGGCTTTGTCCTGTTCAGAGAAACCACAGAAAAGCCGATGTTTCAGTTGGGATTTCTGCCTACCTTTTACAGAGTATAAAATACTCCATTAGAAACCAAGACAGCATCTTAGGACAAAAAATATGAAATGTAAATACAGCAGACTGTTTCTTTTTTCTGATTAAGTGAACAATAAAATGTTGCGCTTGTCTGGCATTCTGACAGAGCCTCTTTTCTTGAGCTCAGACTGATGTGCACCATTAGTCAGTGTGCTGCAGGTGGCTTTTGTCAGCCTGTCAGACACTGCAAAGCAAATAAAACAGGATTAAATACGCCTTTATTTTATATTTTTCCCTCTCTCCATCATTACTGTTCCCAGATGACACATTTAAACATTTCATACATCTGAATAATGAGAGTTCTGTTGGTCGGTGCAGCAGGATTTGTAGAGTCATCAACTTAAAGTGCAGTTAATCCCCTGTTTTTTATTTTTGCTTTGCAGACAGGGGTATTATCATGACATTTGGAAGTGGAAGCAATGGCTGTTTGGGACATGGTAACTTCAATGATGTAACACAGGTACAGATTTCTCTGGGCTTTGTTTATAAAACAGTGCTGTTAAAATGAAAACTGTTCTTTTAATTTAGCTGTTTTTATTGTTATTCAGCTCTTTTTATCCCGGAATGCCTCCTAATTTGATCCAATCAAAGCTCTTTGAAAACAAGCCAGTTATGACTTCTAGTATTGAAGGTTTTTCTTTATACTCTAGAATACATTGTATAATCGTGTTTCTTAATTGTAGGGCTGTTAATTGACAAACACAGGCATCTATCTCAGAAACTTTTGGATCTTTATATCTTTTCCAGATCCCAGTGATCAGGCCCTGCTGGTTCTGCCACATGTGAGGCTAAACATTAGAGGTCACAGAGTTTTTTTCAGCAGTAGCACCTGGATTCTGGAAGCCTCTCCCATTGCGTGTGAAGAATACCAAATATGTTAGGATTTTTAAATGCCATATTTTTGAACTTGCTCTAGCTTTGTATCTGTATGCGCTGCTGTCTAACTGTTAGCAATTTGTTACGTATGGTGATGTAAACAGTTAGACCCCAGATTATTCACTATTTAGACTATAGTAATCTTTATCAAAATTAGGATTATGGTAAAGAGGCCTTTCAACCTTATAGACGTTTTCTCATCAAAGAAAGAATATCAGAAAATCAGAAGAAAATTGTAAAAAAAAGAAACTGATAAGTGTTTTTTATAAAAAAGGTTTGATTATCATCATAGCGTTATAGATTTTTCCAGTGGTTATTTAAATGAGTCCGGGTCATTTTTAACATGCTTCATTTTTTTTGTTTTCTCATTTAAAATCCTTTAGAAAGATGCAAGCCTCAGTGCTTGGTTTTATAAAATTGTTTTAATCAAACTTTACTTGGAGTATAAATACTGTTTATAAACATATATTATTTTCCTTAGAAAATGTGCCCAAGAAGAATGAAATGAGTAAATCTTTTGAAGCCTTATTTCTCTAACCTAGTGACATTTAGACATGTCTTCCATAAGACTAACAGCTTTAACCATCTGTTTAAAAGTCAAACTTTTAGGCTGCAGGTCATTTTTGGTGATTTTCATACTTGACATATTTCACAAGACACCACCCTATCTGATTTAAAACTTCAGTTTTAGTTGTACAAAACTCCTTCACATGAGCTTCATCAGCAGATCAACTAATCCATGAAACATGTAACATGAAATGCTATTGTTTTAGTGATACTAACATCTCTTATCATCTTTTTGTCTTTGTTCAGCCTAAGATCGTGGAGGCTCTTCTTGGCTATGAGTTGGTCCAGGTTTCTTGTGGAGCCTCTCATGTTCTTGCTGTGACCAATGAAAGAGAAGTGTTTGCTTGGGGAAGAGGAGACAACGGTACGACAAATCCACCAGTTGTCTTTCTTTTTATGCTACTTGTTTAAACACCAGGGATTTACGATCATCTGATTGTTTGCTCTCTGTCCGGAAGGTCGCCTCGGCCTGGGCACCCAGGACACCCACAACTGTCCCCAGCAGGTGTGCTTCCCTGCACAGTTCGAGGCTCAGAAGGTGGTGTGCGGCGTCGACTGCTCCATGATCATCAGCATGCAGGGCAGCATTCTAGCATGTGGAAGCAACAGGTTGCTATTCTGCCTGTCAGGCCAAAGTTTTACCAGCTCATTTTACATCCTGTAAACTTGTGTTTGTGCTGTGTGTGTGTCGGGGTTGGCGATGGATTGAAAGTGTCGAGAGATAGTTGTGCCATGCTGAACCTGTGTGACTGCATTCTTCAAAAATGACAGTAAAATCTTTCTGCCTAAAAAAAAACCCCAACACTGATCTCTGTGTTAGAAGAGGGCAGTGAGAGTGAGACCAAGTGTAATTGTTATGCAACATCTGTGTTTAGTTTAACTGTGTCAGCATGAGTTTGGTGAGATTTGTAGATTTCTTTGCAAGTTTATTATCAAACATAATCATTGTTTTCTAGAAACATTGTGGATTTTATTATCCACACATTGGGAAAATTACTAATATAGACTGAAATATATATACATACACTCCTAGTAATATTAGATCAAATATAATGGCATCAACAAAATGTTTTTAGCTATTTAAAGGTTATTGGGGTATTTCTAACCCTTTGTTTGTTAAATTGTGTTAGAGTTCATTTGAATTGCCTACTAGCTTAACACCAACTTAGACTAAGGGCAAATAAGTTGTTGCTTTCAAATACAAACCCTTTTATCTCACCAGAAATTCAAAGTCATCAACATGAAAAAGCTAAATGTTTTCCAGAGCGTTAGATATATAGTTGGTAGTTTATGAAAGTAGATGAAGACAGATGACTAGAAGTTTTCTTGAAGGAGTCATGTTAAGGCATTCAAACCTAAGAGTGCTATAAGAACAGACCATCAGAGAAGAGGAAACATGCTTCATAGATCGAGGGTTTTACTGCACAGAGGATGGAATCATAATGAAGGATGTTTCATCATATTCACTCCTACCAGGCTAAAAATAATGGAGCCCAATTCTAACTCTATTAAAAGCCTTATTTTTGCTACAGGCTGTTTATGTTTGAAAGTTGAGTCTGTGCCAGAAAGTCAGATAATTTGGATAAGTCAACCATTTCTAAGAAGAGTGATCAAATATTCAGCTAGAGTTATTCCAGAGGTTTTTAGCTGCTTTTAACAAAAGATGGAAGTCAAGACATATTTGAGCAAGTATTTGTGAAGTTTTATTTAAAGCACGTCTTTATGATTTTTACTCCATCTGGATTAGAGACAACTCACTATAAAGTTAAACCTTTGCATCCAATTCTTGTTTTAGAATCAATTCATTGTCTTTTTTTTAAAAGCTTTATTGACTGTTGTTAGATGACAGGCAATGTAGAAAATACAGGTTTGATTTTACATTAAAACCACAAGTATCGGGAACAAATACAAAAAGAAAATAAAAAATAAAAACAGAGCAACAGAGAGTGAAAACACACCCAGAGGTCTGTTGCATGTAAAGTAAAAAGATTAAGTAATTTTATTGTTTTGATTGATTTTTTTCATTCTTTTTTTGTGGTTTTTAATGGTATCCAGTATCTTTTAAGATCTGATATTTAAAAGATATAAAATGAGGGTATGGGTTTTTGTCAAATCATTTTATGTAGATAATATTTTCACAAAATCCTAATTTAATTAATTATATATTTTTCACTGGATGTTTTTGGATTAGCGGCTATAAGAAGTATTTCTAATTTACTCAGAAAAATATCTTTATATATGTTTTTTGATATCATTGCAAGTGGAACCAGAAAGAACAACATGAACACAATCAACAAAAATATGCTCAATATTTTCACCTTCACATCCAAAAAATCTACAGTTGTAACTTATAGTTGTTAAAAACACACATATACATA
>JAUZNJ010036314.1:0-11905 GCA_034780135.1 Jordanella pulchra
AGGGCTCCAGCCCGGGAGACCCACGACGCACTCTGCTGGAAGAAAGGTGGAGCGGCAGGCTCCGGATCCCAACACATTCTCCCTTTTTGTTTATTTTACTTGTGTTTATTTCAGTAGTGTTAGTTTTAGTAATTGTAGTAAATTCCTTTTGGGTAACAGAAGAATTAACAGAGACATTTTATTGGTTAATAATAACTCTGTTAATAACTATAGTCTAAATTGCTAAATTGGTGAAAGGCGTCTGGGTTTTAACAGCCAACCCATGAGCTCACCGTGAGTAAAAGGCTAAAAAACCCTGGTATTAAGCAGGTTGCAGTTATGATCATTTAACTAATGTTTATTTTATTTTACCCTAAATTTTCAATGATCTTTAATTAACTAAAACTTCCAGTTCTACTTATTTAATATATTCAAAATTATCAGGTTTGGTAGCACAACAAGATGATGAAGTTAGTGTTGTAGCTTCAGTTTCTGTGCACGCGGTTTAACTCAATTCACTTCATTTATATAGCACTAATTCACAATACATGTCATCTCAAGAAAGCTGAGGAGGCAGATGAGAGGAAGATGCTCCGCATTTTTCTGTACTCAAACATGACTGTAAATCTGTTAATAAAACACCGTAAACAGTTCCCTTTGTTATTTTTGTGATTCTGATTGTATTAGTGAATAAAAATCAATGTTTGACAACTGCTGCTCGTGTTTCAGAAAATGCATAGGTTGTAAAATATTAGAGATAAAGTTATTAGAGTTAAAATATTCCAACAACAGCTTCTCGCAAACATCGCATAGGTTGTATCTGGACACCGTCGCACCACAGCTGTGGGTTGGGATACATCCAAACTTCATCCCGTCACGTCCATGATTTTAAAAAGCGCTTAGAGTAATTAAACAAATCACATCAACATGCCTTCATTTATCGATTGCTTTAGCATCTTGTCACAATCACATCAAACCTGGTGTCTGCACGTACCATTCATTCAAAATAAAAGTGAAATCAACAGTTTTAACTTAATTTATAATCTGACAGCAACAACCCAAAATATTTCTTTATTATTGTCATAATTGCAATTAAATTCAGGCAGTGTGCACTAAGCTTTTTTCTAATGAATCTCCAATCAGTTGTATCAGTGGGAAATAAAAACTCTCAACACTGAAAGGCCTTTTATCTGAGCTTGAACCTCAGCCCTGCATGAGTCAAGGCATCACTGTAACTGTCTTTGACGTTCCTGGTATGGTGCAGAAGATAATCAGCCTGTTTTCACTTTGGTTTTCACCTCTCACAAAGCAACAAGGCTTCTTTCAGCTGTCAAGACAATATGCTCCTGTTTTCATTTCAGCAACACTGAAAGATGTTCTTTTTTTTTTTGCACCAGGATTATAGCCTCGACAATGCTGTTTTTGTCTCTGAGTGCGCTTGTGTGAAGCGACTGTGTGTATGTTTCTGTGTGGGGTGAGTCTAGCGGCTCCACTGTGTGACAAAAAGCTTATAGCCACAGTGGGAGGTGTGCTATCCACAAATACACACAGGCACAGTGGTGATGAGAAGGGCTGGCTGTAGTTAGATAATGGACCATCAGCTGAACAATGACTACTGAACACGTGTGTGCTGTTGTGTGTGTCTTATTATCTCAGTGCGTAGGTGTGTGTCCTTATCTGTTTTTGTGCTCCCCATTTTGATTTTTTTTTTGTTTTGTGTAACACCTTTTGTGTAATGACATGTGAATGTGTCTCCCTGTGTATGTAATTTGGGCCAATATCTGTGCCCACTGTGTTTCTGCCCTGATGGGCCAGTGGGTGTGTGTTTTAGTGTGTGTGTAACAGGGGTTTGAGGGGGTAACAAAGCAGCACAATGGGGACTGGATGTGTGTTAGGGCTCAATAAGCTGGTGTAATCTTTGTGTATAAGTCAGTAAACACCTTTCCGGGTTTCTGGCCACTATCTGTGAACATGCTGGGGCTGCCCACAGAAGATTAACCTGATATCAGTGTTTATGTGTGTGGATGCGACAGGATGTGTCAAACATACAAAGGAGATGGAAGTCAGCGTTTGCAGCAAGGGGAGAGTTCTGGACAAACAGTATGAGCTTTTTGACTGTCTGATAGAGATGTACTGTGCATTTAGAATAAACAGGTTAAGACATGCAGAACTGGCCTGATGAGAGGTCGGATCATGCCTGGAAAAATTAAAAAGGAAAACTGAAGGAAATCTTTAAATACATATTCATGAATAATCCACTAGGGAGTGCACTGTCTTAATCAAAGTAGAAGGATCCCCGGTTGGGATTATTAAAGTATATCTGTCTGATTCTGATTCTGAAGAAATGTCACGCCGCTAAGACATCCCAGGCAGCAGATAGCAGCAATGCACCTACTGCTGTCTAAATTGATGGCAAACTCGCTAATTCTCTTCTTGCCCTGACATAATGTCATCATCAAAAATGATGTAGAGTTTTCCTAAAAAAAGGAACCACATCCATTTTTTTTCACAGAGATGTATAGGAAACCTTTGTTCTTGGTGTGTTGGCTAAAGAAAATAATAGCCGACACCATTAGGAGACAAATCATAGTGAAAGAAACGACAGCCTGCAAGACAATAGAGAGAGTTAATAAATTGATGGTGTGTCTGTGGAAACAGCAGTCCATTTTCATACGAGCTCAGAGGTCAGTAAAGCAGCTTTAAGAGTCAGCTACCTAGCGAGTTGCTAAGGAAGAAGCACCAAAGCCGTATGTAGTTACGTCATCCACGGTCTCAGTGTGTGCTGGCTCTAGGCTAAACCAGCCAAGCCCCGAGTCCATGTTTTATGACTCAGCCAAAGATCCATCCAGACCAGATGGGAGGACATTAAGAACTATCTATTACGCTTTGAAAGAATAGCTGAAGATAAGTTCGTGAAAACAACCATGATGAAGGCTGCTGAAGTCACGTGTCCCAACAAGCTTTTGCTAACATTAGTCTGATGAGGAGTTCAGAATAGTAAATGTCCTGCACTTATAGCGCTTTATCAAGTACAAGGACCGCATTCATTCACACCTTTACACGCTTGATGTTGTAGCCACAGTTGTCTTATGGCACACTGACAAGACTGCAAGTCTGCCAAACACAGGTGCCACCAGGCCCTCTGATGACCAACAGCAGGAAAGGTAGGTGAAGTCATTTCTATGAACACAAGAACTGACACATGTGGAGCAGGAGCCCAAACTGCCAACACACCGGTTACAGGACAGACATTTAGCTCATTCACCAAGTCACTGCAGGAGGTAATCTGGGAAATACCGACCAATATCACAGACATTGCTCACTGACCATAATTAATGGCCATGTCACTGACAAATTTACTGTAACTAAAGTCTTTCTTCAGTTTGTGCCAATAGTGAACACTACAGCAGCTGTAGCTATTTTAGCCTTTTGTGTGCACTGCAAAAAACTGAAAAGGACTGGTTCTTCACCGACAGGATGGATACAGATGGTGCACTGTCAATAATAGGGAAGAAAACAGGGGTTTTGACAAAACCAACGATAAAGCACCAAACTGAGGAGATGGTTTCTGAGTATTATAGTGTAAAAGTATAATAATAAAAAGGTTTAACCCGGAAGTTGTTGAAGATAAACAGGATGATGGAGGGGAGTGTTTCAAATTGTTAATTTCATCCAAGCCAAAGGCTAAAATCATCATCTTTTTGAGGGGCTTCACTGTGACAATAAAACCCACAGCCTGCCATACTGTACTAAAGCGAGAAAAAAAAGGAAAAGTGTTTTTAGAACTAGTTTAAAGAATGGCTGGAAGGTCTCTAGTTATTAGTGGAAATTAGAAAATACTTCAACAATCTGAATGAAATGTTGCAGTTGTAAAAGCGATGTCACACAGTTTAAAAATGACATCCAAGTGGAAGATAACTTTGGCAAGAAGACACTTTGCCTTTTCTCCCTGTCTGAGAGACTTGTGGGATTTTGAGCAACATTTTCAGGTATTTGCTAAATTCAAGACAAAATTTGAAGATTTATGAAGAAAATCTGTAGAGTAAATCTGTTTCTTTAGGTCTTGAAATATTTTAGCACTATTTCTTGACAAAGGAGCAGCACTGGCTGCAAAGAAATGTATGTCTGGGACAACCTAAATATGTGAAGAAGTTTTTTTAGTAAAAAAAAAAAACAAAACACAAAGTTGAAACAATGCTCAGGGCTCGCAGACAAGCACTGAATTAGTTTTTAGGTTTAACAGCTATTCTGTTTAAGCCAAAAAAACAAAAAATCAAAACATATTTCAGGAGCAAAACCAAAGTAATTTCAGAGCTTTAATATGCTGCCTTAACAAGGTTTATACTGAAAGAAAACAATTGTTTGGTTTTACTGTCAGGCCATGTTAAACATTTAAAGTATGACAGTTACATGTATAGATACCTCCTGGTTTCAGAAGCATATGTTTAAGTGGTCAAATAATTCTTTAAAATTTAGCTGTGAAATAAATAATAAAGTACACTAGTATAAACTTCAATACTAAGTAGTTACGTTAGTAGTAGCAGTAGTACGTTAAGTAGTTAGTTAAGTAGTTACTTATAAGCTGATTTTGAAAAGGGAACCTATTGCATTGGATCTTATAACAGGCATTAGAGTAAAGAAACATAAAGCTACAAAAAAATCCAGATTCTAATTTGTAAAAAAGATATCTAAAAGAATATAGTATACTGTATAGTTTTTCAATTCACCATTATGTTCTATAACATGTAATTTTAGAATTCAAATAGCAGACATAATGAAAAATGTAAGGCCAGAAAGTGTTACCTGTTCCATCAGAAACATTTAATGATTGACTGTTTTATAAATATCAGGTAAACTAGTAGATCTACCTGATTACCTGACTGGTAGATGGACTGATGCAATGTCCATTAGCATCCGTTGTTGTCACATCTACAGTCACAGGTATGCATTCTCCAAAACTGTAATACATTTAGCAGCAAAGCATTTAGATCATGGAGTGCACTTGCATTGCAAATCTCTCCTTTCACTTTCTACATATAATGTCTTGTTTGATTTCTTAATAACTGTTTATATATATATATATATATATATACACATATATATAGATATAAATATCGACAGACAGACAGACAGACAGACAGACAGACAGACAGACAGAGAGATTAGGGCTGCAACTATTGATAATATTATTTTGCCAATTAATTAATCCGTAGTTTTTTTTGTTTTTTTGATTAGTTCATGAATAATTAATTAAGTGTCCTTAAAGAAGATTTACGCTGACTTTGGGGCATAATTATAGGTCAAGCTAAAACTATGCCTCTTGAGGAGTTCTGAGAGGAACATAATGACTGATCAAAAAGGTTTTCCACTCTAAAAGGAAAGTATTTAAATATCCTGGCAATCCTCACATAAATTCTGCCCTGAGGTTGCTGTTCTCTGATATGATGAGATGATCTAGAGTTTGTACAAAAGACTGTAAAGATTCTGGTTTGAAAGAAGATAAATTCATCTAGCCTGATTAACTTGAGGGGGTGCTCTTATCTTTGTGAACGTCAGCCTGATAGGGAGCAGCAGACTAAGTATGTTGTGGGGTCAAAGAGTTGCAGAATCTGGGGGATTTTGCACTAAATACCTCTTATGTTTTGTCTAAATCCATCTGTAACTGATCCGATCACCAGTAGGCTCTTGAATGTCCTTAATGAGGATAGATACAGCATCTTATTAGCAGCTAACCTACCTTTCTGTGGAATTCTAGCAGTAAACACAGCTGTCGTTGGCTAGAGTACTCATTCAACATCCACAGCATGACTAATAAGCTTCACAGTGTGTGTGGTGCACAGCTTCCTCCGCCATCGTGCTGTTTGCCAAGACGACTTTTTTCTTTTTTTCGGAAGACATAGCAACATCTAGCCTGGCATATTAAAGCAATGCACCATCTATCCTACTGCACAGAGAACACTTCTTAATGCAGAGCAGCATCACCAGCATCTAATATAAATCAACAAATCTGTTCCTGCCGGAGACGAAAAGACCATCACCCATAAATGAATCCTTTGTGTTCAGAAAGCACTTCAGCAGAAGAGAGGAGGTTAATTTGTTGTAATACTGGTGCGACACACAGTCTCAAAAAGCTGCTTTTTGTTGAAACATGTTGATACAGTATAACAGAGGTGATTCTTTTATTGTCTGTGGTGTTTCTGAAAGACCATTAACCACAGATTTCAACTGGTAATCATTTCATAACAGTGCTGAACATAAATGGGAAAGAATGTAAACCGTGGTTCCCAAAGGTCCCAGATATGACCGTCTATATATGTGATAAAACATTGCTTTGTTCTTACATAAACACACAGATTCCTGCTTATTCCGTTTGATTTAATCATAAATATTTTTTTATGTCACTAGGGGGAGCTCTTTCTTTTCCATAAAGAGCATCCCCTCTGGTGCCGCTTCTTTCCCGTGGATGTGACTGCCAGCTCTCTGACTAAAGTAGCAAATGGATCAGCAGTAGAATAACAAAAGGATGGATATGATCCCTCGATATCCCCCTTTCTCTGATTCCAGCCTCCTCTCCAACTGGCAGCAGCATGCATCTCATATCTGGCGCAAGCCTCTGCTTCGGTTTAGCAGGATTACACTTACACCTGGTGTTAAAATGCGTCTCCAGTATACACACTTAAATTGGATTTATCCTCGCCCACCAAAGCCTCAGCAGATTGTTGCACACATCTGTTGTCATTTTCCCTTTTGACAGTGACTGAGATGGAGGAATAATGAGTTCAAAACATGAGCTCCAGTTTGTGTGCCTCCTCTGCTTCCGATCAAGTTCAGTGCCAGGTGGAAGTGTTCTGGCACACAACTAAAGGGCTGCTTAACTGTTGCGTTAGGATCAAACACTATGTGTTATTGTAAATTCTCACATAAGTGTCCTCTAATCCAAACACAACACTTTCTACGACACTTCTTGATGTCTGTCACAGCATAGAATACGTTTCTGCACAGATAGAAAAGGGTAAATTTAATCAATTACTCTGGCTGTGCCTGCTGCGCTAAGCCAGGAGCTAAACCGTCTGGCTCACCCACATGGAAGAGCTGTTCTAAATTTGATTTGGAATTTCAAACTGCAACAATGTAAAGGTTGGTTAAAAATGTCTAATATCATATTTAGCTTGATAAAAGCAAACAATTTACTTATTTATTTTTGTTTATTTATCACTCAGTTTAGTGCTGGAAATTATAGGCAGATGAACATAGCCCCAGGGCTAAAATGACCTCCATGTTTGTTCTTAGCTCTTCAGGTTTTATTTGTTTTGGATTGAATATATTTTCACTGATCAGTATGCACCAAACATTCTCGTATAAATTGGAATAATGAAGGTCTGAGGGCTTCAGAGAAAAAGTCATTATTCATTCTTTTTAATTATTTCACTAACTATTGCCATAGTTAAACTGAAACAGAATGTGTTTGGGCAGCGGAATGTGAATTCATGTCCACACCTTCTGAGAGGAGTCAGAGACACACACACAGAGACAATCAGTTCCACTTTAATAAGTTTGTTGTTTTTATCTGCATTATGAAGAAATTAGCTGTCCTAATGTAGTATTTTCCTCTTTAAATTAAACTAAAAACTTCTCTGAACATGATTCCTAAATTAAAAAAATAAAAAAGTGCTTAAAGCTCCTTACGTTTAAAATAGTGCTGAAAATGCACGTTTCTGTAGCTTTTGAGCTCATTTTAAATGCCGTAGCAAGAGTTCTGATGAAAACTTAAATAGAAGTTCGAATTTCTCCAATTTTGGGTTTCTTTTTTCTTTGAACCACTGCTGAATCGAGAGCAGAATTTGGAATTCCTCTTTTTACTTATAGAGCAAAGAATACTCCTTTATAAACGCCCACTTTAGTTTGGTGGAGGGGCTTCAGTGCTCAGAGGATCCCAGAGAATATGTTCTCTGGGCCTGAAATGCCCCTCGTTGGGTGTTTCATGGAAAAGAGGACTTTAAACACCTTTAAAAAGATGGCAATACCAAGGCTCGTGATGGCATCCAGTATGGAGGACCCAAGGTCCTACCCAGGGGCCAGGCATGGGGGTGGGTTCATCAGAGAGCACCTGGAAATGGGAAGAAAATTTAGCAGCAGTCAGATGTAGAGATTGTGCCCTTTTTTAGCAAGGTTACTGTAAAATATCCCTCTTTATAGGGGCTACTTATCCTCTTGGGGAAATTCTGTAGCCATGTGAGAAACAATACCTGATACCTGGAGAGGTTTTATTGGGAGGAGTGGCCTCTCAGGATTTGCAGCCAGGAGCGTTTCATTAATAGATACGTATACAAGTTGAAATTGTCCATAAGAACACTATGTTTAAGGAAAAGGGCATTCATTGGGGGCACTTGGCATTAGGATATCCTAGGCTAGAGGTGCCTTCCACTCTCCGCCCCTAGCTTTTCCAAAAGGGTTGGGGACCTAAAGTGGAACATGTTCTTTTGTTCCATTGTAGATGCAACAACTCGTAACTTTGGCCATAAGTTCTGTGGTGCCTATCAAAGCGATAGGCCCCAGACCCAGAGATGGACATTGGCAGTAAGGGATGCTGTCAGGCTGAACAACAGTTTCTTTCAGCTAACAAGTGCTGTGAGGCTACCTCAGGCCTGGGAGGAGTTCCGTGAGGCCATACAGAAAAACTAATCTGGCTAGTAGTCCAGCACCTATGTATGTAAGGTGAAGAAGTGTTTATTGATACAGGTTGCAATTGAAATGGGGAGCTACTGACCTCAGCTGAGAACATTGTCAAATGGTAAAAGGAACACTTTGTTGATCTCCACAACCCTCTTCATCATGCCCTTCCGGGTGGATGCAGAGATTTGGTTGCCCGAAGTTGGACTCACTTATGACTCAGGCTGAAGTCACTGATGTGGTGAAAAAGCTTAGGGGTGTGGATTAGCTCTGCCCAGAGTATCATAGGTCTCTGCATGTTTCAGAGGTGACATGGCTTTCAACCAGGGGTCTAAAACTGGTTCCAGAAAGGGCCGTGTGGCTGCTGGTTTTCTTTCCACCCAAGCAGCAGCAGCAACCAGACTCCAATTATCTCATCAAGTCATCAAGTTAAGACTATGCCGACTTGATGAGATGAATGGAGTCTGGTGTGCTACTGCTTGGATGGAAAGAAAACCAGTAGCCACACGGCCCTTTCTGGAACCAGTTTGACACCCCTGCTTTAAACCCTTTTCAACATTGTGTGGGACTGTGACCCTACACTGGCAGTTTGGGGTTGCTGTAGTGTACCCAACTCAAAAAGTCCTATGCCAGGATGCTGGAGAGGAAAGTCTGCAATACTGTTGAGCTTTGGCTTAGGTGGAGCAGTTGGGTGTTGGCCTGGCTGTTAAACACTTGACTAGCTCTATGCCCTCTGTGCTCAAGTGTTCATGTCCCACCAGTCCACAGGCACACTTATGGCTCCATCTAGCCAAGACCTACAGCAGGTGCTGGGGTGGTTAGCAGCCGGGTGTCAAGTGACCACGATGTAGATCACCTCCTCCAAGTTCAAGTCCATGGGTCCCAACCAGAAAAAGGTTGCCTGCCTTCTCTAGGTTGCAGAGGAGTTCCTGCCTAAAGTGGAAGAGTTCAAGTCTCTCAGGGTCCTCTTCAAAAGCAAGGGGAGAGGGATCAACAGAATAATTGCGGCTGCCTGTGTAACGCTGACACTGGACTGAGCTGTTGTGGTGACAAGAGCACTTTGTTAAGAGGAAAAATTCCCAATTTACTGTTTGGCCTACATTCCTGCTGTCATCAATAAACACAAAATCTGTCTCATGCCCAAAACAGGGAGGTCTGTGATGCAAGTAGCCCAGGAAAGATGGAGGAGGTCTCTGGGGGGAAGGGGTCCCAGATGAGGTGGAACTGATGGATCAACAAACAAAACAATAACAAGATAATAACCAGAGATATTTCAATAATTTACTGTCAAAAACAAAATATATTAAAGACCTGGAAGATTTGCTAAAAAACTTTTGATTTATTCAATATATTTTACTAACATGTAGTTTAGGGGTCTCCAACTTTGGTCCTGAAGATCTACTGTCCTGGAGGTGTCACTTGCTTCCCTGCTCCAACATAGCTGAATCCAATTAATTGCTCTTTACCTTTGCCAAACTTGATGGCATGCTGAAGAGGTAATTCATAATTTCAATTTGCCATTTTGGAGCAATGATGCTTGTAAACCCTGCAGGACATTAGATCTTGGGCACCATATATAGCACCAATTCACAACATTTGTGAAGGAAATTTAAAGAGACAATTCAGATCCCCAAATTAGGTTATTTATCCAAAGAAACCAGTATATTGCATCAAATCCTTGCTTCAGTGAATTTATTTGTAGCAAAAACTGGGAAGAAAAGAAACTTTCAGCAGAAACCAACTAATTCAAGTCTGGTAGTTTGAAAGGACAGAAAAGAACCATAGAGAAAAAGAGACTAAATGTGATCCCATTTCAGTCTTTTTCCCATCCATTCCTGAATCATCTTTGTCATGAATCTTCTGAGGAGTCTTTTGGAACTGGGGAACAAAATCTGAACTATAACTGTCCAACCAGAACATTATAGGAGAGAAGCAGATGGTTTTTGACTATTAATTTCAGCACAGGGGATCAGGTATGGGGAAGTCTCCCTTTGGTTTTGGTACATTAGCATAAGGAGAGAAGGTGGATCCAGGAGAAGCATACCTGTTTTCCTTTAAAGGGGACATCAAATGTGATCCACAACTCACAATGTCCCTACAGTCTATACTCATGATGGGTTTGGACAACAAATCGTTCTAATATCTTAAAATTCATCAATCTATCAAGAGAACTTTGTATATTAAATCAAAAATAACTTCATCCTAAAGAACTGGTCAACAGGCAGAGAGCAGAAATGAGCTAATTCTGCTGTGTGGCTTTTTAAGGAATAGAAGACAACCAAATTTAAACATTCAGCTTATGGTAACAGAAAAAGGATCAAACAGTAAGAATCACAATATGGATTAAAACAGAGAAAAACGAAGAGTGCAGAAAAAGGCTCTGCACTCCTGTTTCTTCTATTTGTATGTGGGTGTTCTGACATTTTTGTATCTAAAAACCATTAACATTTTCAGTGATTTCTGTTGTACTGGACAATGCTTGCCAGGCTTTATTTAGCAGATATCTCTGCAGTGCTGGTTATGGTGCTTTTAACTAGTTTCTCTGAACAGGATCACTTTTCATGCCCCCTGCAGACCAGGAGCACCCAAAACAGCAGCAGAAGGAAGATGATATATTCCAAACAAAAAAGAAAAACAACAAAGAAAACTTTGAATAAAATAAATGCCCTGCTTTCTTGCATTCAAAACACTGCAGTGTTCCTTAGGCAAAAGTGAAGTTATAAGATCTAGTTTAAAAAAACTTCCTTTAGACTCAACAGGTTCCCCAGCCACTATATAAAAGATGCATCAGAGTGGGCTTTAGCTGGCCAACATTATGAGGTAAGACTGCCTCTTGCTTCTTAATTCAAACATTATGACAACATGATCCTCTCAACTTTAGTCACAACTTGAGCTTTAAAGGCTCCCTAATGCCTCCATAATTCAGAAATATTTTACTTTAACTGAAACACACCAAGAGACTTCATCAATATTTAATGTCAGTGTTTGCCCTCTAGCTTTACAACATTTATATTTGCATTTTATTTGCATTTTTATTGATTTAAAAAAAATCAGCTCTCCGGAGCTTCTTTAAGTCAGTTCAGGCTCAATTCAGTTTTCTCGCCACCCTACAACACATCATCTATTCTTTATCTAAGTGTCATGATCCGGTCCTGTCAGTCTTGTTTTGTTTGGTGTTTTCCTTTTTTCCCGTCCACCAGATGGCGACAGAGGGAAACGGGTGTGCAGTGTGGCTTCTGGTTCCCAGGTGTTTCCT
>JAUZNJ010036315.1:0-11904 GCA_034780135.1 Jordanella pulchra
TATAAATCAATTACATACCAAACCCAACAATCACATGGTTCTAGGCAACAAACTGTCTTCTTCATTCTTAACGTGTTGAAACCGACTTAAAGGTTTGAACTGTTGGAGATTAAATTAGACAACATGCCTTTAGAAATTGTGTTGTTATAGCAACAGAGATTATTTCCTTTTTAAAAATACCATATGAATGATTCTGTCAGGAATTAATATTTAAACAGTCTAAATAAGGTTAAGTTTAAGATTTTTTTTTCACATTTTTAGATTTGAACTTGTTGGACTTATATTCAATTATTCGTTGCAGTTAATGCACAATACACTGTAAAGAATGAGTTTTACATTAATAACATGAAAATATATTTAAAATATATACCAACTAATTAAAGATGTCATTTTTTGTGCACTATAAAAAAACCTATGGAGTTTACAAAAATAATCAATCAGTTTGGTTTAATAAACTCATAGTGTGTACCCAGCGGATTTGAATGATGCTTCTGAATTAAATTGCAGAGTTTTTTGAAACATAAAAATAAAAAAACCTAATTTTGATAATTTATATTCAGTTAGATTTAAGGAAATGCTTTAAAATATTGGACTTTTTTCTTGATCTGGAAGGTGTAACAAACCATTTACTTCCTGGCACATATGCATATTTTGATGGCCAAAATCTGGGGTTCATTTTTTGTAGATATTTTGATGTTGCATTTTCTACTGTAAACAACAAGATTAAATGTATCCATTATCTAGTTGATTTGCTACCTAAAATGTAAAGGTATTTTTAAATTATCGTAATAGTTTGTATTTACAGTCCATCAATATTTTTTCTTAGAGTAATGAAGTTTTCTGACTCACTGGCATAATTTTTGGTATACAGTCTTTCTTTGAACTTAATGTATGATGATATTCTTTACTTCATCTTCTTAAAAAAAGTGAAGAAAGGAACTCAAAGTAATGATCTAATTGTTGATTTTTATGAATGGAAGCAGGTGAGAACTCAACTGTGAGTAGCAAAAATCTAAGGAGTAACATTTTCTTGATTTTAGAAGTTCTGATGATGACGATGAAGCTGCAACAAATGAATAAAAATCAACTGTTAAAGCTTTTACTTAAACTTTTTCTCTTGTCTCCGTAAGATGATTTAGTGGATTTTAAAGAGGGAAATATCTTTCATGGGAAGCAGTAAATCCTTACTGAGGTACTTGGATAACTGACTGAGTAGAGGTTTAGAAAATGGGCTCCCGAATCTAAATCTGGAAAAAGGAAAGAAATCCATCTGGAGCAGCTGAAAGACTTTGCAGGGACATGCAGAAACCACATGAAGAAGAAAAAGACCCGGCACAGTGAGAATACGTTAATATCATGATATATTACAGCACCGGTGCATATGTCCACACGTTACATCAACCCACACCTCTCATGTCAAACAGGTCAGTGTTACCACAGAGGCATGTGACGGATGGGAAGGGGGAAGGCAGGGCCCAGCGTCCACAGACCCACAGTGATATCCAGCGCCCTCATGTTTCTCTGCTTGTGTCATCGAGCCTCCTGTGCCCCAACTTCAACAGCCGACATATTTGTCTCTGCATCAGTCACAGCCAGGCAGCATGGGGCAGTTTATGTCTCTGCTAAACTGGTGCTTCCACCTGACCCAAAGGGCCTCTGTCACTTAATAGATTTACATGCTTTATTTATTTCAGAGCAGAGACTTGCATCAGCAGATGTTTTTATGGAGAGTAGAGAAGTGAGGAAACAAGAGAGATGCTTTGCTTTTCTATTGGGGGTTTCGGTGACAAACTCCTCCAAAAAGTGTGTGGTTCTAAATTGTTTCAAAATCATATCTGATGTCTAATGTGGGTCCAAGAGTCTCCACCCAGTGAAAATCTAACTGATTCAACTGATGGAACATAGGAAGAGTACTAATAACTGGAAACATAACAGGGGCTCCACTAAGGATTACCTCCAGATGAGAGTCTCTCACCTAAAAAAGAAGAAACAAATAAAACATATATTTTTTCATATCAAGCAAAAAACAAATAGTCAGGCAGTCAGTATTAGACTGTGTTTGTATCTTCTGCTCAATGTGAAAAGCAGCAATTAGTATATTGACATGACTAATAGGTCTTTGGTGCTCAAATGCTGGCAGATCTCGATGCTAAATACAGTTGCTCTGTGTAAGCAGGTTGATTGAGATCCTTGAGTCTGAAGCGCTAAAAATACAAAGTTCTGAAAGATAATTGGTTGATATGGAAGTGTGGAGCAATTGATAGGCTGAAGCAGAGGTGCATGGTGAGGAAATTGGTGGTAGGTAACAGCTTTTCAGTCTGAAGTAGTGTAGGCTTCATTTGGAATAAAGTGCAAAAAAAGTATATGATCTATATCGGGGTCAGCAACTGACTCCAGTTAAGTTCTGGAACCTGAAAAGCTTTTTCTCGGACCGCTGGACATTTTATATGGCAACATGAATTTATAGGAGTATTGCTCAAACAAGAATTTCCATCAGGCACAGCTTTGACAGCCCAGCTGTGGGTGTTCAGATGCTCTCCACAACCTCTTGCAATCATGTTAGACCTACAACCTGCTCCAAGATGAGAAAGGAGAAAATGAGAAAGCGAGTGAGACAAAAGCCTGCCGCTAAATATCAAAACATTTCAGACAGCTTGTTCAAAAATTAGAAAGATGGACAAAAAGAACGGTGGATTCAAAGAGAAACAGACAGACAAATATGAGTTGTTCTCTAAGAACACGGTACCAGTGCCGCCGGGTCTTGGGTCCTGGTATTATTGAATGTCAGTGTTATGTGTGAATGTGGGTCCGAGTTTTTTTTTCCTTTTTTTTTTTTTTTTTTTCTGCAGAGTCTGTGTGGTGTGAGTGGGGGAACTAGGGTGGGAAGGTATGGTTGAGACTGTGTTTTTTTGCTCCCTCTCCTAAGCACATCGCAAGTCTCTGCCAAGTGCGGAGCCCATTTGCCCCGTCCTGCCCTCCCTCCGGTGGCTGGGGTATGGGCTCTCCGGTGCACTGGTAGAGCTCGGGGTTTGGGGGTGGACGCCCGGGTGGCTACTGGCTTATCCCTGGCGGCTTCCCCGCGGGGCCCGGCCAGCTGGGGCCCGGCTGGGGATCCTGCCTGGGGGTGGTGCGCCCTTCGGGCCTCGGTTCCCTGGGGGGTTGGATTTCCTGGGTCGGCCCTTTCTTGGCGCCTTCGCTCTGGGGGTCCCTTTGGGCATCTGGGGCTTTGGGTCTCCCGGCGCTGGACTCGGCGCTCTTGGGGGGCGCCTCTTTAGCTCTCGACTACCGCTATTAACCTTTTTTTCCTTTGGATAAACTTTACATGCACAAGTGCACCTTTCACAAACTACTACAGCTACTTGGTTCCAGCCACTTAGAGATTGACTTCCATACAGAAAGCCCATATTCTAATCTTTAGGTAACACAGAGTACATGTCAGATTAAATAATACTACTTACGCTTCGGCGATAGTATCTAGGTGTTACATTGTTGTATGTCTCGTACCATATAAGTTGGTTGTGCTGGTCTTTTTGCATCTCTTTGCAGGTGGTGAAGCAGACTGAAGTTGTTTTATCATTGTCTCCCTTTTATATCCTGTTTCTTTCATCTTTTCCCCTTTGTTTTCTGTTTTGCCTTCCCTGTTCTACTTTTATTGCGGTGTCCAAATAATCTTTAAAACTCCCTGTATAATTATAATAAAGCAGTTTATATGCATAAAACAAGCGGAACACTATGGCGATAGCCCTACTGCTCCACTTGTGGAAGCAAAATCTGTCGGGCTCTTTTTGGCATCAAGAATATTATTCTTAGTGCCACATTGCCACACAGGACACTGTAAAAAAAAAAAAAAGAACACGGTACCACACGACAAATCTGTTTAATCTACTGTGAGTCTTTGGCAACTTCAAAAAGGGGCAAAGATAAACTCCACTATGATTCTAAACATGAAAAGTTTGAGAAAACTTACCAACAAGGATCTGAGGTAAGAACCATGAAAATAAAAAACCCCGACTTCTGTTAAATGATTCGAAGACCTAAACCTGTACATTTATCTTCTACTTTGAGCTGCAACTGGATTCAGATTAAGTAAAAAAATTTACTGACCCTAGAGTGTATTTCATTCTGAATTATATTATTTTATGTTTTTGCTGTTCAATGTTGCAAAAGATTAAATGTTATCTCCTAATGAAAATGCTCAAGATAGTCAGAAAATTGTTCTTTAAAGATCAGGTAGTGAAGTATGTTTTTAAGATTAAAGCAATACATTCTTTAATAATATGCTGTAACCAAGAAAAGCACCAAACACTGAATATAATCTCTAAGTTGCCTCGATAGTTTTTATGCTTTTGCAATGATCCATAGTTTTGTGCAACATCCATTGGTTATGGACCCCTTAGAGGGAGTGAGATGAGGTTTCGGACCATCCTGAAATCTAGTTGAATACCCCTGATCTATGCTTTTTAAGTGATAAAGCCAAAATTCCAGTACTTACTTTATATTCAGAACAAAAAAAAAAAAACAACAAAACAAAACCTGTCAACCACTTACAATAAAAAAACAATGCCAAAGGTTAAACAGTTAATTTGTTGCTAATATCAGTGATTCCTTAATTATTTTAACTTGTCTGGGTTAACGAAAATCTTTTTAGCAAGATATGCAGCTGGTTTCAGTTTAAACTTTCTTTCTTTCTTAATAAACACTATATTGCTAAAAGTATTTGCTCACCCACTCACATATAAGCTTCAGAGACATACCATTCCTAATCCATAGGGCTTCAATTTGATTTCGGTCACACCTTTGCAGCTACAACAAACATCAACTCTTCTGGGAAGGCTGCCCATAGGGTTTACGAGTGTTTATGGGAATTCTTTTTACCACTTTTCAAGAAGCGTATTTGTGAGGTCATACACTGATTTTGGAACAGAAGGCCTCGCTCTCAATCTCCGCTTAAATTCAAAGGTATTCTATCGGGTTGGAGTCAGGACTCTGCAGGCCAGTGAAGTTCATCCACACCAGACTCTGGCATCCATGTCCTTATGGACATGCTTTGGTGTGCTGTGGTGCACAGTCATGTTGGAAGAGGAAGGGTCCGACTTCAAACTGTTTCCACAAAGTTCAGAGCATAGAATTGTCCAAATGTCCTGGTATGCTGAAGCATTCATAGCTCCTTTTAAGTCCAGCTAATGAAAAGCAACCCCAGAACATAGGCCCCCATCCACCATACTTTACACTTGGACCAATGCAGTCAGACATGTACCATTCTCTTGGCAACCGCCAAACCCAGACTTGTCCATCACATTTCCAGATGGAGAACCTCGATTTGTCCCTGCAGTTCCCACTGCTCTGGAATCCAGTCGTGGTGTGCTTTAAACCACTATATCTGGCACTTTACATTGGACTTGATGATGTAGGGCTTGAATTCAGCTACTCAACCATGGAAACCCATTCCACAAAGCTCTCTGTTCTTGAGCTAATATGAAGGCCACAAGGAGTTTGAAGTTGTGTAGTGATTGACTCTGCATTAAGTTTGGTGACCTTTTCACACTATGAGCAACTGATGTAATGAGAGACAACAAGTAAAATTGCTGTGTCTTTTAAGCTCTATATGTAGGTATCTGACCTAACAGATTCATCTTTATAACCCTTTTTAGGAGTCATATCAGATCCTTGAATTTCTATCTTATTTTGTATAAGATCTTTCTTTAAAAAAAAACATTAACTATCAATGCATATAATCTATAATGTATGTAAAACACAATATTAAACTTTTAAGCTTCAGTTCCGATGTTCAGAGACCAGCGACCAGTGGAGCTCCAAGGCTACCTGCAGCCATGGCTAACGTTAGCCCGTCTGCAGTAGCCCTCTCTCGGCATGGCCGTGTACGAAGTATTGGTGGCTCTGATAGCGTTTCTTTTTGGTGTCTTATTTGGCAAAAGGTCCATTTTACTTCTGTGTATCTGACTGTGTTGATCAACATTCTTCAAATAAAAGAAAATAATAATTTATTATTATCTAGAGACTATTAATAATAGGAGTTTAAATTCAGCTCCAGTCGAGCTTTTAATACGGTGACGTCATGAGTAGCTTCTGTTCCAATGGACACAGATCTGTCCTGCATGCTCCCCTCCTCCCCAAATACATACTCTCTGTGTTTTTGTGAAGAATGTACTTGACGAGAACACAAGTCCATACTTGCGCTCTTGAGAATTGAGAGATGGCTGATGGCTGTCTGCCAGCAAGTGACATATGTGAATGAGAGTCAGGGGTGGGTTTTGACCCTGCCCATCTTTGACTCCACTCACTGCACATCCACCTTTTCTGTAGCAATATGGAAAAAATCAGATTCTAAACTCTAAGCTTCTAAACTCTAACCATTACAAATGCTTTTTTCAGTTAGGCTTTGTTTATTTAACAGCATTAAGTTGACAACAGTTTGAGAAAAGACATATTTTTTGTCAAACAACAGATAGTAACACAAGTGGTTAACCTTGTTCTGAAAGTATTTACTAAGTGAACAGAACAGAGTTCTGAGTTAACAGAGAATTCAGCTAAGCAGGCATTAAAACTAAATCTTCAGCCGCTGCACGAGGTCAGCTCTGCCTATTTTTGCCTGATTGGGGTATTATTGCCTTATCATTATTTTTTGATGGTTTAAATATACACAGACACCATCACCTCATGGTCTTGTGAACTATTTTTGACACACAATGCACTCAATTTACAGGTCTGCTGACAGGAAGAGATTTACACATCAAGTCTGTTCTTTGATGTTTCCTGTGATTCCACATAACAAAAAATCTTTTGTGGACACTACCTGCTTGTGTCTAACTTTGTTGACAAGGGATGAAGTGGTGTATGCTCTTGAGAGGTTTTTATGTGACTTCTAAAAAAGCCATTTTAATTAAGTCCTAGAAGGACAATTTCATCTCTTACCTCAAACACAGACACCAAACAGCTGATGTCTTCTCTCCAAAGCTACGGGGCTATCTGCCTGGCATTCCTTACATCTCCAGCAGTTGGCTAGAGGCTAGCAAATCCCCCCCCATCCCTACCTATCTGCCTGTCCGATTGATTTATGTGATCTTCTGTCGGTCTATAGTTAGCTAGTAAGCAAGTCAGGTGTAGCCGCTATCCTCTGTAGCCTCTCACCGCTGGCTGTGGTCTCTCTCTTCCAGCTCCAAACTGGCTTCTCTGATCTACCGTAGTGTTCCCCCGATCTCCTTCTGAGCTAGCAGCTGCAAACAGTGGCCTTTTCTCCTCTATCTGGTGCACTATTTCCCTGGTGGGCCCCTCGGATCTCCTATGCATATGCAAACTAAGTAATAAGCTTTACAAAGTTCTAAATTTACGAATATAGTGGATCCATGGAAGAGCTCAAAGTGGGAGGAAATAATAGGGAGAGGAATTGTAGCAAATGGCTGATGTTCTTTTTTATAAAGCCAAAAACCATAACAAGGTGTGTACATAGGCATTTGTCACACAGAGCATATATCCAGAAATAATATATTGTTGTTTAACTCTGTGAAGTCGCCTGTGTCTATACATCTTGTCATGCAAAGGGTTGTTTGCAATAGTTTCCCCCTTAGCAGTGGCATCAGGTTCATATGCTGACTGAACACTTTATAGGAAGCATACTGCTCTCTCTTCCAAGCACCTTTCTTACAGCCAGCACTATTCTGAAAGCACTTATTACGGCAACTGCTGACACACTTTTGCCATGGCTTAAGTGTCCTCGCTGATTTGAGGTTTGAGTCTTGAGTCTTCTTGCCAGAGACTAAAAAAAGCAAATAGTATGGGATAGAAAGAGTGCCTTGGATGATGTTAGTAGATTAGTAGCAGGGACAGTGACTCAACAAGACCATTACCTCTGAAGCTAATACACATTTTTTGCTTTTTTTTTTGTAAATGTGGTTTGTTTTGATGCAATTACATATGATATGTGTATCTATTACAAAACTGTCAGTTAATTAGGAGGTAATGGCAGAGACTAACTTTGAAATAAAGATCCAGCTACCTGCTCTCAACTCAGACATCACTTATGTTTATTGAGCTGCCTTTCTCTATAGCTAGGGTTATATTTTCTCAGCTGCTGTAAGACCGTATGTATATCTTGCTATTTATCTTAGTTTGCTGGTTCACCTGTGCCACTGTTTCTTTTTATGATCAACTACTAGAACTCCAAATGTTACTCAGCCACACAGTGTTTTGTCTTTTGTTCCACCACTAGCTGATGTAGGATTAATACAGCACTCAGCACAGGTGCACATTTCTTTATATTCCATGAAGTTCAAAAGAAGGAGACATGCAACCATGCAAACAGAGAAACCTAAGGACATTTTAAGTCATGAAATTTGTTCTGTGAGAGAAAGCCGGAGTACCCAAAGAGAACCCACACATGCACACCGAGATCATGCAAACTCCACCTGTCTGGGTCTGGAATCAAAGCCAGGACCTTTATGCTGCAAGGCAACAATGCTTAAAACTGTGCCATAAAGTTTCCCTTTACATCATCCATTTTAGGTCCATTAGTTTATTTACCAGTATCTTCACATGTTGGCTGATGGACTATTTCCTGGACCTCAATCCTGCCCCAGGGTTAACGCTCACAAGTGCCTGCAAACAAAGAAAACAACTTTCAGATTTGTGGATAGTTGCTACTACTGGGTTACTTCGTACGTGTGCTCATTTCCAGCTAATTTCATGCATTTTCTGTTAAATAACTTTTGGCAATCCCTCTTACTGACATGCAAAGTTCATAAAAATGAAAAATTTGTTCAGGTGCAAACTCACACTTAACAGAAAATCCAGCTTCCTAATATTTTAAGTAATGTTCACCGTCAATGCTGCTCTGTTTTGGTTACACAATGCACCTTGGATCAAGCGTGATTCAAATTTTAATGTAATGTGTTGGGTTTTTACAAAGTTTGGTGTGAATACTGAATACAGTATTTTGCCAGACAAAACTACAGTAAAATTCTGTGACATTTGGTCAAAGCAGTGTTAATAGTAATTTATTCTGTAAATATCCATTTCACAGTAGAATACTTACAACCAATATTCTATGTTGTAAATGTCTATAGTGTAAATATGAAAATACAGAATTATATTGAAAAACATTACAGTTAAATGTTGCGAAATCCTGGCAACGTCTTATGGTGATAGCTCCACTTCAAACCTAAAGTTTAAAGTCAAGCTTTCAGATTGACCTACCACCAGGTGGCTAGACATTATTATACATTCAAACAAACAAAAAGATTCATCGTTTAATTGCTATTTTTCAAGATTGATAAATGATATTCACCAAAAACACATAATATACTGCAAATACAAAGGAAAGCTTGTAAAAATTTTATTTAGTTTAAGTTTTTCTAGACTGAATCTATTGTTGCAAATTCCTGCATCAATCAAGCTATTTTGCAGCCTGGCTGCTAATCTTCATTTGTCATTCAGGGACTGGGCCTGATGACACTGTTGGTGGTCAGATTACTTTAGTGCACATTCTGCTGCTGAGCCTCGCTCCTTTACTCCTTTTGAAGTACATCTCTATGACAGCCATGGTATACAGTTTTCTTAAAGGCCAGGGCAAGCATGTCCCCCTTTCCAAAACCCCACGTCTTCTTCCCTCAACTCATCTACCTCCCCCCTTCCAGCCATGAAAGTCAAGCCAACTTTATCAGTCACAGTAATGAATGGAGCGACAAGCCTTGGCTCAAGTGTGGCTGACTTCCTGGCTAAAAATGAAAAAGATATCTTACTCATGTACAGCTGGCAGCCGTCCACTTCAAACTCCAAACACCGTAGACATAAACCGATGTGCTTATACAGGAAAACAGTCACTATTTAACATAAGAAAAACCATATAAATACATCACTAAATTTTCCAAAAAATTAAATGTACACAAAAATAAAAAGCATCAGATCAAAAACACAAAAGAAAGAGACCTAATTAAATTAAATGAAATGTTAAGATGAGACATTTATGAACATAATAAGTGAGGGGCATGACAAAAATAATAAAATAATAATTGCCTTTAATATAGGATTTCATGTGTGGTGCTGTTAAATTTAATCCCACGTTTAAAATAACCAATTTTCTTAAATGTTACGACTGGCTAAAGGGCCTAGCAGCATAGAAACTAGGTGTCATCTTACTTTGGTTAATTCTAGTTTTGAGTCTGGGAACACACAAGTTGGAAAAAATGCTGACCCAGCCACTCCAGAATGTACTGGACACATGTACTTAGTATCTGTTGTGGGCTTTGCTCACGTGATGATAAACATAAAGTTGTACACCAACAGCATAGGTATTAAAGAAGATGATGGGAACTATCATCTGAACTAGGGAAATTACAAAACATATCTAAAAGGGTCTGGGAATGGTGCCTTGCAGTACCCAACATTCTGATACAATGATACAAATTAGCTCTGGTCTTTGAAAAAAAGATATATATCTGTATTGAAAATGATTGCTAGAGTCCTATCAGAGTGCTCAGATCTTTGCCTAAAAATATTGCCAAGGAGTTTCAGCTTTAAAGAGTTATACCTCTTCCCTCATAGTAACACTAAGGGCCTGATCTACAAAGATTCAGAATAAGGGGATCTAAATTATTATTTTTTTTCTTTTATATTCTAAAGTGGAAATGTTGGGGTAATCTACAAAGACGGGTGCACAAATGCTACGATGTGAAAATGGTTTGGTTCCACCCATAAAAAATAAGAGGATTGTGAGTTAAAAGCCATTTAGCTAAAAGATGATAGTGCTGAAAACTATCTAAGAATAATAATTAAAATACTTAATAATATTTATAGAGCACATAACATAGGTAGCCTATCTCTAAGTGCTAAAACCAAAAGAAAAAAAATGATGAAAATAACTAAAATTGAATATAAAAATGATATATCATTAAAAACATGAGAAAGTTGTCTTTGTCTGTTGAGTGGACATACCTCTCCCCCCTTCAAGTTTTAAATGTTTTAAAACTGGTGCAAATGTTTAAAACCGTACTTCCTGCTGTTGAGCACAGAATATCTCCATCCTGTGATGATGAATGCTTGTTTGTGAGTTCATACCTGAATCTCAGAAGTACTGAAACAAGACGAAAAAATGTCTGCCACATTTCAGTTTTAGATTTGGTAAAAAGATTCCCATGTAAATGTTTACATTTGCATAGACTCATGTGAAACACTCATGAGACATATCTGCTGCTACTGTTGGTGCAAAGTATTGCAAGTCACTTCCTGTTTTGATTATTGTAGAACTCCAATCGATGGTGCTGCTCAAGCTCTCTCTGTCTGAGCTAAATTCCCTTTTCTGTGATATCTTAAAGTTACTCTAACTGTTCAGAAGCACTTTTAAACACAGCATCTACTGCTGCATTTTTCTACTGAGCACTTGCCCATTCACACAATTTTTAATTCTGGTAGTAAGTGTTGGCTAGCTAGCCTTGGCCAGTGCTAGCTTAGCACTAATATGGCTTCTCTCTCTGTCTCTCCTGTCTCTTTTCCGACACTCTCTAAATCTCTCTCTCTTCTGCTCTCTGTGTCAGATGTTCAGTTGTTCCTCTACCTACTTTAGAGATAATTGTACATGTGAAAAGTGTAGTATTTTGTAGCTTTATAGGCAAGGGTTTCAGAGGTAGAGTCCTGGCTTTGGGCTGTTGAACATCCAGGAGTTAGACCAGGCACAGCAGAGCCGAGCCCAGGCACATGTTCCTGCCTTTTCATGGTCCTTCAGGAGTTCATGAAAAGGCAGGAACCAAAACGATTAACTGGTGGTCACCACCAGCCCATACACGTTTCTAACCAATTTACTTGTAAACTTGTATATTGATATACCGTATTTTCACGACCATAAGGCGCATACAAAAGTCTTTTTTTTCTCTCAAAATGTGAGGCGCGCCCTTT
>JAUZNJ010036316.1:0-11904 GCA_034780135.1 Jordanella pulchra
TATGCAATTCAACAAAAAAAGCCTGAGAATTTTAAAAGTTGTGTGTGATAAGTAGAAGTTGTGAATGGAGGAAGATAGCATTAGTGAATCACAGGCAAATGGAGTTGAGAGTAAATCAAACATAAGGACTGCTTCCATGGTTTAGATTATCTCAAATTTAAACTTTAATAACGTTAAAGTGCTCCTTTTTGAACAACAGCAAAATAAATTAATTTAAACCACATTCTAAGCCAGTGAGCAGATGTACCAGTGTGTTTAAATGAGCCTAAATCAAATAGTGTTTCCATGCATTGAGATAAATCATTCATGTATAAAAGCTGTTGTGGCTTCAGAGGAATAATCTAGAACCCTTTTTTTTATCTTATTGCAATTATTCAGACAGTATTTCTGGAAGAAACTGGAAGACTGCAGCTGTGCTATTAAAGCTGCTTTTTGGATTTTTTCGATTCCGAAGTCCGGACACACCCACAGCCACAAATTGGTTGAATAACTATCTCTGATCATCAGGATGTGTTTTCTGGTGTGATGTAAGACAAACAACTTCAGTGCATATAAACAAGTCCAAACAAGAGCTCTCATTAATGAATGTGAATTTTAAGCAGCTAGATCAAGCTAATTAGAGTGAGAAAAGATAAGAGCTCTCTCTGAGTCTAAATAGGAAATCATTTGATCGTGGAGTTTCTTACATGGTGAAACAATACTTTTATCAGCATTCGCTGGAGTGCTACGACTCAGTACTGTTGTTTCAGATCATTATGTAAACAGGCGAGAAAAAAAAAGGATCTTAATGGCAAAAATTCACAAGCCCAGTATATCCACTGATGTGTTGAGGAGAAAGAGACTGGCTGCATGAAACAGATAGAGCATCTATGTCCTGGCAGTAAGAGGAAAAATCCAAGATAAGAGAAGTAAAAGCTATGAAATACAGGGGATAAAGTGTCAGTTATTAAAGGATGGCAGCTAGACAGCAAAGGCAGAAAAAGAACGACAGAGGAGGAGAAAATTAAATGGGCGAGAAAACACAGGAAATAAATAACAAACAAAGTGAAGGAGATTTTCAGGTCCTGAGCCAAATACCATGGCAACACATCAACTGGATGACAGCAGCTTCCCTTTTTTTCCATTAGACTGTAGTCCTGCTGCTGAAGATTTCATTAAAAACATGTGACATAATCATCTCACTATTTTCAACATAAAAAAAAAATAATATTTCATGAGAGTCCAGCTGTGTCTTTAGGCCTTAACACAACAAGTTCAGTAGCACGCTGAGCCGTCATCTGATGATTAATTTATATTTGCATGATGAAATAAGTTTTTTTAGTTACTCCAAAACTCCCCTGCTTTTAAAAAATCATACCACTTTCATCATATAATACTCTTCATACAGTTTTGATTTTTTTAAATGATGAATATAAACAGATACAACATGATGAAATCTGATTATATCTTGATCATTTAACCCGACAGCGGGTAGGATATACAGTGATCCTCTATAAATTGAATCATTATGGACAGCTTCATTCAATTCAGCAGCTGCTTTCACTAAAGCAAACATATTACACAGATTAATTTCAAGCCTAAAGATAATTTCAAGCCTTTCTTTCTGTTAATCATGTTGATTTATTGCTTACAGTTAATTAAAAGAAAACATCTAACATGGGAATATAATGTAAGAACAATAAACAAATGTTTTTTAATAAAGAAATGGAAAAGTGCTTTCAATCTGACCAAAGTGAACATGCAGATGTTATGTTTCTTCAAGGTAAAAAAGCTCATGCCTTTTACACAAAACTGCTTTACAAGAAAAACGAGCAGCAGTTCTGATTGAAAAACCAATCGAGGCACAGAGATCTTGCCAAATATAAGCCAGGATTTGGAAGCAAAGGAGGTTTAGAGTACAGCTGTGCAGGTTGATATACAACAATATGTTTCACAAGTCAGCTGATGATGATGAGCTTTGACAACCTGACTTTGCTTAAATCCATCTTGATCTTTTAGCCCATTTAAAAATAAAAAAGTGAAACATAAAAACAGAGAAAAGGCATCTTAATCACCTCTTGTATTGTTAGGGGGAAAGAACTATACTGTAGAGAAGCATGATGTGGACAGCAACATGTGATTTACCAAGACAACAATGGTGTGTATGTATCCACCCCTGTGAGGGCAGAGGTGTGGACTTTTTTTTTCTTTTAGTCGTGGCACAATAGTTTGTAACATATATCCATCATGGTCAAATGAATGAGAGTAAAAAGTGAACTCAAAATGCTCATGACCTAAAAACTATTTCCTTTAAAAGTTAGCATAACGAAAAAAAAGCTTACAGAGAAAAGTAAAAAAAAAAAATACTTGCTCATAATTCTAGTGATGTGAAGCTGACATTTGAAGTTTCTTAAGGCCAAATTCTGACACTATGCATGTGTGCGTTTGTGTCAGATATCACATTTTTACGCAGATGCACTTAAATCCATCAAAATATCAGCCTCCTTCTGTTCACATCTGTCTTGATCTTCCCTTCCTTTAATCTTCTTTCCTTCTTCCAGGAATCTCTTTCGTCTGTCCATCTCAATTAAAGGCTATACACATGCATCCAGCTGTGAGTAAATGTAAAATCCCAAATGTGGACACATGTCAGGCACATGACAAGTGACACACAAGCAACCTTGGGTATGTAGGAGAAGGCAGCTGGGAAATAAAATCAAAGCATTTTAGCTCAACTCAACTATTTTTTCTTAACTATTTCTCATCTGCCTTCCACAGCTAAAACTAAATGAAAGAGAGATGGATGGAGAGACCTTCAAAGATTACTTAAATAACTTTGGATTTTCACATTAACGATGGAGACTCTATTGCTAGCTTTATTGTGGATGGGATGTCTGTTGTTCAAATATTCATTATGAGCAAAGAGACCAAACCTCAGTACTGCATATTTGCCAGGACTTTAGAGGAGTCAAGATTTAGTGATCTGTACCAAAGATTACCGCAGTCTCATGATATAGAACAGCATATTGCATCTTCATGTCATGACCTTCAGAATGCACTGTAGCAGTCTGTAATCGGGATTAGTGTTAGCTCCTACAAGAGATAAGATGAGAAGCTTTGTCATCTGAGGGACCTTGGAGCAGAGTCACAGCAGCTCTGATGGCTCTAAACTAAAAATAGTCGGTTCCAGCATATAATCTGGATCCAAGGTTCCCATCTTTCAAGGTATTCTGGATATGTCCACACAGAACCTTCCAGAGGGACTATATATTACATGGAATAAACTAGTAAATAAGTGGAGTGTATGGATTGCTGCCAAAGATTTCCCTTCTTGGTGCTCTTTTGAATAAGATGTATAAAGAAGTAATAGATAAAACATTGTGAGAAAATGTTATTCGTCAAGCAATTTCTTATAAAAATAAAGAAAGGAAAAAGACTTGATATTTTATGCTCATATTTTGTAATCTATTTTTTATATGGCATTAAACCACAGATCAATTTATCACCTACTGGGAAAAAAGCAGTTTCAACTATAACTATAAAGTCCTTTTTAAATTTAAAAAGGAAATGTAAAGGGTAATTTCCTTGTACACTCATGCCACAAAAAAGAGAGTAAATTTAAATATTGCTCAACCTCCATATGGTATCATTCTTCATACATCTTTAATTAAGGAAACAACCAAGACTAAATAAAAGACTAACGATAATGTACAGTTATCCTTGCATGTAAAGCTGCATCTTCATCAGCAGCCACAGAATGAATCAAAGGCTTCTTGGTTAGTCACAGTCTCATTTTCTCAGGATACATCTCCATTAGCCTTGCCAGCCAGACTGACTTTCACAGGGCGCAGTCTAGTAAGGCCCAATACTACGGAACAAAACAGACAGGACCAATCACAGCATAGTGGGCGGGCCAATAATGCAACAGCACTTTGCTGTAACCATAATGCTACGTTCATGCCAAAGGAAAGTAGTGTCTGCTGCTTCATCTGCGATGCTGCCGTAAAACACCTTTTCTTTATCTAATGAATGAGCACACAGTGAAGTGCAGGCTTGATTTGCTGCATTTCCTTTTTTGTTTTCTTTTTCCAAAATGTGGTTTATAGGGAGACACAGCTAACAATCAGTGTAGATATTTCTAGGTTTAGGGATGCTGAAGATTGACCAGATTAAGATCCCTTTTAAGAAATATGATCTGGTCACTTAGAACTAACAGTTACATAAGTAATCATTACATTGGTCAAGTCCATCAATCCATCCATCCATACTCTTTTGCTATACTGTATGGGTTACAGGGCTAGCACCCAAAGTAGGCCCAGACTCTCCTCTTGTACCTAGCCTACTCCTCTGGGGGAATCCCAAGGTGTTCCTAGGCTAATCGAGAAACAGTCCCTCCAGGGTGTCCTGGGTCTTCTTCTGGGTGCCTCCCAGTGGGACATGCCCTGAACACCTCACCAAGGAGATGTCCCAGAGGCATCCTAACCAGGTGACAAACTGACAAATCTCTACGGGAGAGCCAAGACACCCTGCAGAGAAAACTAATCTCATCTGTATAAATCTGGGATCTCTCTTTTTTGATGATGACCATAGATGAGGGTAGAAACATAGATTGACTGGTAAATCGAGAGTTTTGTCGTTTGACTCAGCTCTCTATTCACCATGGCAGACCTGTACAGCTCCACGTTTCACTGCAGATGTAGCACCAATCTGCCTATCAATCTGTCGCTCCATTTTTTCCCCATTTGTGTTCAAGACTCCTTAAACTCCTCCTCTTAGGGATCTTCACTGAACCAGAGAAAGTACTCCACCTATTACTTACTCAAGACTATGGCCTTAGATTTGGAGGCACTGACCTTTTTCCACACGGGTTTAAAGAATCAGAATTTATCACTGAATTGGACAAAAAAAAAACAAAAACAAAAAAAAAACATGTCTACTTATTTATTTCAAAAACAACACATTTTGACTGAAAGAGAAATAAGCAAACAAAAATGGCTGCCAACGGTGTGCTCTGTTACAATAATATCAAATAATAAATTGTGCTTCAAAGAAAGAACTTTATATTGACCAGATTGGTACCTGATTATTTTATAGTCCGTGTTGTCTACATAAGCAGCAAATAAAAAAAAACAAAAACAAAAGTGAACCTGTAAAGCTGTGATGTCAAATACAGTCTGGGTGCACCTTACTCTTGCCTGGTACACCTCAGGAAAAAAATGGAACACAACAGCCGAACCAAAACCAGCCCTGCTGACAATTAAATAAACCAACAGCCCATTTCATTGACTGTTTCAGCACAATGCAGCATTTTATGTAAATATTACCTGCTAAATTTCCTTGTACAAGCATTTTTTTCCAAGGACGTTTATCCCTTCTACACTAGTTTCTCATTTTTATTCAAAGAGCTATAAAGGTATGTTTAATATTTAATAACTCATGCTTTTAATCTGTTGGTGTTTTGATATTTCTGAGGGTCTCCTTTAAAGATGTTCTTTTCTTGTTGTTGTTTGTGCCTGCGAATTGTATGTGCAATTTGTTTGCAAATTAACTTGAAGGTCAATCAACAAATTATTACCACCAATCAATCAGAATTAAGTTTGATGCCGATTGGGGGTGGGGGTAATGTTTATAGGGTATAAAAATAGGAAACATAAATAGAGTAGAAAATAATTCGGATTTGGTAATAAAAACACATAGTAATGAATCTTGTTTCTCACCAAGCCTCTTTAGAGGCTGATGATTCAGAGTTTTGATTCGGACGTGCGATAAGAGAAAAATCCGTAGACTAGCTGTATCAACAAGTTCTGCTGTATCTTAATGTTAGAGCAGAACAAAAAATATATATTTCTAAATTTATTTTTCTTGCTTTTTGGACATAAATTGTGGGGTCGAATAAAAACTAGCTCACATTTTGACGCGGACATTGAGGAACCGCTTAGTATAGACAAGATATAAATACAGAGTAAAATCTGCTGTAAAGCTTTATTTCAAGCTTGTTCACATTACATGTCTGCTATGTCCAAAAATTGTGTACATAAAGTACAAAATAATGCTGATCCAGTAATAAACAAAAAAACTATGACTCCAGTTTCAGAAACACCATCTCCGCATTGTAGCCACTGTACTTGGAATTGATTTATATTTTTTCTGGCTTTTACTGTTGAATAGTTGGACATAAGTATTTTGTAATCAGATTAAATAGATATCTAATTTTTCACTTAGTTTATTGATATTATACTGTGTATAATGGTACATTTTAACAAAACACAGTAAAATCTTATAAAAAAAAACACGTTTTATCTGCAGAAGTAGCAACACTAAAGGAATTAGAACTTTTACTATACCAGATTTCTTTTTATTAGGAAAAAAATGTATTTGGAACGTTTTGGATATTTACCACAAATGTGCCAAAACCACAGGTCCACCTTCCACACTGTCCACTAAAACCAATGTGGAACAAATATGCTTCAACCAATTCAATCCAAATTTGCTGCAGTCACTGTCAAAATGTGTTTGTATACATTCTGAGGCTTCATCCAGAGTTCTAAAGGGGGTTTGCAGTGATTATGTTAAAAAATAATTATTTTTGCTCTGTTTGATTTCCTCTAAATCAGAGATTATGGCACTTATAAAACTGGTTCCACTTTAAACATATTCTTTAATGACTTTGCATTATATCCTCTTTTTTTTTTTTTTTTTTTTTTTTTTTTTTTTAATTTCCACCTTATAACTTTAGAGCTATACTTGATTCATTTAGAAACGTCATTTCAGGGAGAGATTGCTCCTAAAACCCTCTGGGCTTTTAAATAACACAGAGAGAATCTGTTTTACACCTTCAGTCCAGCAGGTGGCAGTAATCAGAGGTTAAAACTGGTTTAAAACCCTTTACTTTCAAGCACAGTATAGCTTCATTATAACACCGTATTTACTTTTTTGAAATAAACTATTTCTTGCTGCTGTTTCAACCTATAAACAGTCATAGATGATCAGCTTGTGTGTGTGGGTTTTTATTTTTTATTTTTACTTAGGATAGAGTCCTCAAGTAGCTTCATGATTGACAAATCAATCCAATATTAAGTGAGTATTATAATTTCACTTTCAACATAAAATTCCTAGGATCCAACAGATAATTAAAGCACATGTGTGACATAGGGTAAGATTCTTAATGTTATTATTTGAAGAATGTTGCAAAAATGTGTTGACGTCCTGCTGATTGATGATGATGTTTTAATAATGTGTACCATACATGATGTGAGATCCTTTTTGAGGGTTTCTAAAAATTTGGCCAGGAATCAAATCTATCAAAGTATAGTGTGACCTGAGTAATAAGTCTTCCTCTGCCACTGAAAGGAAAGCCATATATAAATTAGAGGCGATTGTGAATTAATAATATGACTTCCTTTTAAACAAGTTTACTAAAATCTTGTTTTTCTCCAAGTGCTCTCTGACTCACATGGCATGCTGACGCAACAATGCTCCATTACTACCTTTGTAAAAAATAAAAGCTATACAAAGATCACGGAAATAATAAAAGCAACAACCTCATGCATCTAGTAGCTTATATGTATGTTTCTGTAAAAAGATTTCAAGGTATTGAAGGTGATTTCAAAGTTTGAATGACAACAGATAAGACATGTTTCCATTACAATTTTTATGTAAGCTAACTGAAATGTAAACACACACAACCACATGTGCTTACAAGAAAATACCAGTATTCTAAAAACATAGTCTGTACTTTTCACCTTCTGTTACTTTATGCTAAAGCCCATATTTCAGTCAGTGATTCAGTGCAACAGAAGACAGTAATTAAAACACGGTAAGGAAATCATTCTGATCATCCCGTGATAAGAAGCCCTTAATGCACAAGCTGTTACTCTGTAATTTAGATTTACTTGTGTTACATTTACAGCTCCCAATCACCCAAACTAATTTAAAAAGACTTTTTTCTAAAGATCCCTTCTATCAAATTTGAGCTAAAATTAGATCTGTACTCTTTTCAAAGTACATAAACACCTCACTAACAGTGAGGAGTGTTGTTCCACAATGATAGTATATCATAGAATTGGAAAGAGATCAAAGGAAATCTTTTCAAGACATTTGAGATCCAAAGAGAACGAAGCCTGCCAGTTTTGTTTATCATCTGATTTTATAGCTGTTGGGATAAAGATCAACTTCATGGTTTCTAGTTAGTTAAAGAGGGCATTTTACTTTGTAGCCATCCAACCAAGGCCTGTAAGATGATATTTAATTAGATGTAAACCTATCAACAGGAAGACTCCATATCAGATTTAAATAATGCAGTAATACCCCCATGAAGGCTTAGAAAAGAGGCTTGGCCTTTGGCCCGAACGGACACCCATGCAGCTAAAGTTTTGCTTTTCTGCAGAGCTGAAACCCCTGGCAACCGTACTGTATCTGGTCTCCTCAGACAGATCCCATTTCAGCAGAGAGCTCTGAAAGACCTGAAAGAGGAGATGGGTAGGGGGCAATGTGAAGGGAGGTGGGTGAGGATGATAGAGAGCTGAGAGGGGGGAATGAAGGGAATTGGAAAATGGAGGAGAAAGACAAAGTAATGTACCCAAAGGTGACGAGAGAGAGAAAAGTGAATGTAAGAGAAAGAAAGGAAAGTTGACAGTTGATGGTAGAAACAAATAAAGGCTTTGCAATTAAAAACTACCCTCAGAGTCATGTGTTTAGTTTTCTTTATCCAGCAGTACTTAATATAGTATAAGGATGCAGAGTAGAATGTAATATCCTGCATGTTAAAACATCACTTAAATGAATATAAATAAGATAACTAATTCAGTTTAATTTAAATTAAAGTACTTTTTTAATACTAAAGAGAAATTAAATGTTATAGTAACTTGTGGACCTCTTTTAATTCGTTGTTGTAGATGTTGATAGCGGTGGGCAAGAAAGATCTTCTGTAGTGGTCTGTCTTCAACTGGATCTGAAATAGCCCTAAACTGAACACACTCAGTTGGTCTTTAAGAGTAGAGAGGATGACCACTAACCTGGCATAAGCCAGACTGATAGTGTAGTTCAATCTGATTGCTACACAGTATCCATCTAGAAAGACTCATGTAGAAAGCATTTTCCAAAAAGGAGGGGCATTCAATACAATTCTTTGAGCTGATTGGGTAAATCACCAAGCGGCAGCTGCCTCCCATGTCAAGCTTTTGGCCAATCACCACAACAGTCTTGATTTGTTCACAACTAGTGGAGTTAGCTGATGAATCAAAGTCTTACCAAATCTGGGTGGGAGTAACGAGAAAATCTTCCCATTAACAAAGGCATAAATCGCTTCCTTCTGCTTGTTTTGCAAGAAAGAAATAGAAAGTATTCCAGCTAAAACCAGCGCAGCCATGTTTTTTTTTTACTTCAGCTTGGTGTTTTGTTTGACGTCATACATAGTGCATCTAATTGCCTTTCGGCAAGATATATTTTCAGGAGGCTGTGAATTCACAGATCTTGTGATAATTCAGCTAGCTTGCTTGCTAAGATGAACACTGTTGTCTATAATTTTCTTCATTCTATGAACAATCCTTTTTTGTGAAATAGCCTCCAGAGGTTCTAGATGATTTCCTAGAACAGAGAAAGCCTTTTTTAAAGCTAACTTGAGCTTTTTAAGTAATTTGCTGTGATGCTGTTACCCCAGCAGATAATGGCAGAAGTTATAGACAGTATGACAGAAACAATGAAGGACCTAAGCTTTCTTCAGAAATACACTCTACTTCGTCTCTTTTTGTTGATGACTTCACAGTTGTGTCTCCAGAGTTTGTTATTCATTCATCACCAAGGTATATTTTTACTCCTACACCTTTACTTCTTCTCTAATCAAGGCGATTGTTGATGCCTGTGAGAAAGAATGAAAAAAAGAATAGTACATTGCAGTGCCATAGAGGCAACATGGATAGGTAAAGAGAATAAATGTGGCATACGAAAATAAGAGGATTATACAAATCATGAAAATATTGATAAAAATGTAAAAAAGTTAAAATGATTATGAAAATTGAATGAAAGCGGGACTTGTAACTTAAATAATAACGTTTAGATGGAACAGTCAAAGGCTATTCTAAACAAATGCGTCCACTGATCTTGATTTAAAGCAACTGAGGGTTTCAGCTCTTTCAAAGTTTTCTGGGAGTTTATCACATATTAGTGGCACATAGAACCAAATGCTTCTCAATATATGGTTATGGTTTTAGTTATGCAATGTGGACTACATTTGAACCAGAAAACATGAGAGGTCTGGGTGGTTGATACACTGACAACAGGTCTGTAATGTGTTTTAGTGCTGAGCAATTGGTGATTGATAGACTAGCAGTAAGTAAGTATTTATCTATTTTTGTTTTTTTAAAAGATTATTCTCTTAGAGATGGGGGGCAGTGAAAAGATTTTAACACTGGGGTGATTTACACCATTTCCCTGGTTTTGCTAAAAAAGACTAAAACATGAATTAGTTTTTCAAGGTCTGTGTGCTAACTTCACTAAAAAAAAAAAAAATCTAATCCCTACAGTGAAGAGTTGTATAGTTTGTACTGTTGCTTCAGTACTGATTGAGGAAGGAATAGCAGAAATAAAATCATCCAAAGTTCTATGAAATGTATTATTCTGTTTCAAGAGACCAACATTACCCAAAAAGGAAATCTGGGTGTAATGCATCACCAGACATTTTTTTGACACAGATGTTACAGAGCTGATATTCAAATATGAGTCTGTCACAAACTGCTGCTCAGCACGACTGAGCAAAAATATTATAAAAATACTAAAGCATTTCTTAGTGGTATTTGAAAGTTTGGACATATTTGTAAGGGTCAGTGTCAAGTAAAGCCTGAGGCATTTACATAAACATTTCTGCAGCAGAAGACTCAAGAATCTAAGAAGAGCTTTTCATCAGTTCATGAACTATCAACATCTGCATACAGACCAGGAATGCAGCCACTGATGTAAAAAAAAAAGGCTACATAACTGGAGCTGGAGCTTTGAGGGAAGTAAATGCCAAACATGTGCGGGGGCCGCTGAAGGGGCATCACTCTTTGTCTACTAAGCCCGACAAACAGGGAACATAGACTGTTTGTGTCAGCACAAGCCGCATATTAGCATAGCCTGAGCGCTGCAAGACTTGATAAGCTGCGTGGCAGACGCTGGCAGCCTCCTCAGTGATGGATGGACGGATGAATGAAGAGGGAGGAGATGAAGACAGCCAGGAAGCAAAATAACACAAAGAGGCAGAAAGGGCTAAATAAATGCATTAAACAGATAAAAGATCTAACAAAAAAAGAACACTCAAAAGCCTCCAGCAACCTGAAGTAAGAGATTTAAATCAGCTCTACATGTTAAAATTTCAGGAAAAGGCTTTACAAATAAGAAAAATAATGCTAATAAAAATAAAATATGTAAAAATAGTTACTTTTATTGTTTTCTTTCATACCAGTCCTTTTAGATGGATCTCAATGCTGCTTGAGGTCTACAGGGTATATAGCTCCGCTCCTTATACACGAATGCAAAATAGGGAAGTATTTTATTACACTAACCACAGAGTTATTTTGCTACATTCTATTTGTAAGTAAAATTTAAAAGATCTAAAGTATTTTTACTCTACTTTCAGGGTTAGGATTAAAGCCTTTCTTTTTGATAAAGCTTATAGTTAGAGTGGCTCAGGTAGTCCTGAGCTACAGGGGTTGAACAATGAAACTGAAACACCCCTCATTTTAGTGTGGAATGTTTCATGGCTAAATTGGACCAGGCTGGTGGCCAGTCTTCATTAATTGCATATTGAACCAATAAGAGCAGAGTGTGAAGGTCCAATTAGCAGGGTAAGAGCGCAATTTTGCTCAAAATATTCCAATGCACACAACATTATGGGTGACATACCAGAGTTCAAAAGAGGACAAATTGTTGGTGCACGTCTTGCTGGTGCAT
>JAUZNJ010036317.1:0-11903 GCA_034780135.1 Jordanella pulchra
CCCGCAGCTGTCGGGCAGCCCGCACAACCAGCTCCCGGGTTTGGAAATGATGAAAACAGATCACCACATGCCGTGGCCTACCCGTGGTTGCTATCCTAGCAGGCTGTGCGCGGTGGGCCCTGTCCAGCCTCAGGGGTGAAGACAAAATGTCCGCACCAAGCACGTCACATAGTAGTTGGGAAAAGAACTCTGTTGGTCTGGTCTGGCTTTCTATTTGTTCCGGCAGACCCACGATTCTTATGTTGTTACGGCGGGATTGTCCAGCGAGATCGATCAGCTTAGCCTTTAGCTTAGCATTCTCCGCAGCTACCGCGGCCTGCTCAGACCGCATGCCAGTCAGCTCGTCACTGGTGGAGTTTGCAAATTGCTCCAGACTGGCAATACATTGGTCGTGGTCTTCAACGGAGTTTTGGAAGCTGATGAGCTTTGTCTCGTACCTCGTGTAGGTGTCTTTGATCTCAGCTGGTAGTTCACTTTTGGTCTCTGCTAGCTTAGCTGTTAGCACGGCTGTGAACGCGGTGACATTAGCTGCTTCTTCACGGTCTTGTTCATCTTTCTTTGACTTTGGAGCCATGATTCTGTTCCCGATAAGGGCAGGTTGTTACTGGGTTACTTTTTAGGAGTGAAAATGAGTAAAAAATCAGTAGAGGTGATAAGTTCGGGGAATGCTGAAAAATGTGTCTAGCCCATCGCCAGACCCAGCCGGAAGTCCCACTGACATCTTTCACTTCTCGTACAAATACAGTCTTGTTTGTGTTCATTTTATTACCGCTTCTTATGTAAGTTTTTAATTTTAGTTTTTGACTGGATGTTTTAATATACTCTTACTTTAACATAGTTTTTCTTGTATTTGTGTTGATGTATCTAAATATAAGAAAATGGTTGATAATTAAAAAAGATTTGAACCCAGTATTTTGCTTTATATGAGCCCCATTCTGTGTGGTATCTTTGCAATATGGGGAAATTGAGAATGGCCTCAGGATGAGGTTAATTCGCAGCGAAGCCACTTCCTTGTTTTATGGTTCTTTACATTTTTTAGGATCTATAGACAATCAGAAATGAAAGTTAAAAAAAGGTCAAGTAATTATTTGCTAAACTGATCAGAAAGTAGGTAGAGCTGTGTTTATTTGGGGGTTCTCTATCTATTTAGTGACTGAATAATCTTCAGTAAATACACACCATCCTTATGATCTGTAATCTTCTGTCAACACATATCAACAGGACGGTGTCCAGAAAGATGAGTTAAGTTTGATATTTGGTTATTTTTAAGCATCTGACTAGAGTGTGTCAGCAAAGATCAATGACACATAGAACTGTTCTTGAGTTTTTTGTCAAAGAAGCCATATTTGTTAACTTGGAAGTGAGACATAACTTGTCATCCACATACAAAGCACTTTTAGGAACTCTATCCAGAAGATTCACCTCACACCTGCCCTCACCTAACACTTTAACGAGGCATGTGATTGAAAGCACCCTAACGAGGGAGTTAACGACCATCAACGCCCCCCAGGTGACCTCAGAGCCGCCTTTTGTTTCTTTTATTCCCCTCCACTAATTCTTTTGTCACACCTACAGTATATTTATCTCAGTGCTCTCCAGCATCAGTTAGAACTGATAGAGGATGAGAGGTGAAACGTCTTCTAGAAAACTTGACGTCCAGTTGTCTAAACTGAACTTTCTAAGCTGACTTAGGAAGCACAATCTCCTCTGTCCTTTCTTGTAGACGGCTTCACAGTTGCAGGTGAAGACCAGGGTATTTATACTCCTCCATGATGTTATAGCATTCAACTTGTTCTTGTTTTTTCTAAATGATAAACATAATATAGTATTTGTTGTACTTTGATTAAAACTGCATCTTTGTTTAATTAGTTTAGTTTATATAATTTTAAATATTAAAAATATTGTTTAGAGAAATAAAGTGGAACAATTGAAGAACATTTGTGATAAATTGCTTATTTATTAATTAAACTTACTCATTTATATTACTGCATTTTTAATACTTTACCAACCCTGGGCTGAATGTACAGAAAATATGGCACCGGTTTATACAGCTATTTTCACTGCATGTATAATTGGACAGAGTGCAGCCTGTTCATGAGCTTAAGCGTCTTTTAAGGTCATTAAGAGCTATTTTTGGAATAAATGGTTTATTTTCCCTGAACTAAGGTCCAGATATTTTTTATACCTTGTAAATCTAGTTTGAAACAAACTGTTTTCCATCACAACCAGAGCTTTTAGCTCCGATGAAGTCTGTCTGCTCTCTGTTCTTAATGATGACTGCGATGATGGTTATTAAACTTCCACCTCATGTCACGCTGGCTGATAAATAAATTGCTGGTACTTAGAATTTTCTCGTTCAGAGTCAGTTTTGAGGTTTATTATCTTTATTCAGGGTTGGTCCACCTCTTCCTGCTCCTATGTGCAAAGACTCATCAGGCTAAATCTGTGGCTGGCTCCGTGGCTCTCTGAAATAAACCATGTTCCTCTTGTACAAAGTATTTATTCCATTTAAAAAATGAGGCTTGTCCGTCCCCATGTTTATTCATTGTCAGGTTATGGGTAGTGATGATATACAGTAAAACATAATCTGATTGGTTTTATTGAAAAAAATATATTAGATGTAATTTTTTGCCTTAATCAACTTTATTTAACAGATATCGTGACTCAAACTTCTGGGGCTGTTGAGAAAACATGTGGGGCTTCAGCCGATATTAGTATCATATTTTTTTTCTTTACCTTTTAGCCTGATTTCTCCTTCTGCTCGCTTGAGCAGCATGCTGCATCGCTGGATGTTTTAGACGTTGATGCTGTATTGTTCCAAAATTAGTTATAGTTTTGATGCTAAATTATAATTATCTGATCCGAGGGTTGTTGGAGATGTTGGCAGGGGACCCCAGGCAGTTGCCTACTTGCCCTCCTCTTCATTCGCCCGCTTTGAATCTTTTCATTCTGTATTCCAGGTGTGCTTTTCTCCCATGGGAATGCAACTAAATAGAATATAAATTGATTCACTACCATTCAAGCAGTAAACTAATTTCCCCCATAATGTTGTTGGTTACAACAGACTATGATTCCCGTTTTGACATTTGTTTGTTTGACTGAATATACATATCTGATATCCGAAATATTTTTTATTTCTAGTGAAGATAACATTTCAAACAAAATGGCATTCTTCATAACTAAAATAAAAATTCTGGATTTCTAAAAATGTAATTTAGATCTCCATATTCCTATTGTTACAGATCATAAATTATAATTATTTCAACTAGGAAGAAATGCACTTTAAAAATTGTATATTTGTTAAGCTGATAAAGGTCATAATGGCCATTTAAAATGTGTAAACATTTTAAGGTTTATAAAACCTAATTCTTACAAATATAAACAAATAATGTGATATTCTGAAATTCAGAATTCACCAAAAAAAAACCAAACAAAACAATTAACTGACCTTTGTGTTGCTTTTTAACATTTATCTCATTCCATTTCAACAGCATCACCATAGCTTTGATACAATTCCTAGAGGTTATAAATACTTTTAAAGGTACTGTAGTTGTTCGCATCAGTAAATATACTGTAGTAATTTTATATATAATATATAATATGTAATATATATATATATATATATATAAATATATATAAAGAGAAATTACAAAGAGAAATTCTGACCTCTTGTGGCTGCATGGAGAAATCTGCTGCCTCGCTGCAATATCAGTAAAGCAACAGAAAAGCAATGTGTCTTTGAATGAATGAATAATATGAAATTGAATTTTTTTGGTTACAAAAGAGCTCAAAATGGGACAGTGGGAAAAAAAAAAACCAAAGCAAAGTTTCCCGTTAAGCTCAGAACAGTCCTTTTCTTCCAGTTGATATGTAACAGGAAATGTTATTACACTGCTAGTGTTCATGTTTAATGATGTGTACATCTACTTTGCTTTAAGGGTGTTGTGCAAAACTAATAATATTCCTTGAGGATTTGTTTACACTGACTGCTGTGTACACGGCAAAAAAAGGTGGATTTAAAAGATGGTGCAGTAAAGCAAAGAGCGGTGAATTCCAAAGAGAGTGGTCACTCTGCTCCCACCAGGTGGTGAGAATACAGCAGACACAGTCAGGCTGGTGCTCATCATTTTAAAATACTAGTATGTTTTTTTTTAATCTTTGAGTCGAGTAGAAAGAGTCCCTTTCTTGGATTACCGTTTTCAAAATGGACAATTATACAATCTGATTTACATAAGATATAATATCCACATCAGCACTTTCGTTGCTAAAGGAAGGTGCATTCAATCAAGGAGTCTGTAGAAAGTCAAAACATGAGTATTTTATAATGAAAAAACAAAAATAAAATCTTATGGATTTATTTCATTTTTGGACAATATATACACAATAACTCAGTGTAAAAGTTTTAAATGATTTCAAAGTTCCTGGTGCATAATTATTATTGAATAAAATAATAAAACATAAAATCCAAGATAGAATAAAAAGCCTTAACCCTTAAAGACTTCACAAAAAAAAAAACCCCAGAAGAAAACAGTTTTCATAATAATGGCAATAAATGATAAAAAGCCTGAAGAAGGAAAAGTGAGTGAGTTCACTAGTTCTGAATTACTGAAATCCGACTATTGTTGGCTGGTAAATGTGACATTTGGGGAACTTTGAATCGTTTTATATATATATATATATATATATATATATATATATTCCTGTTTAGCATTTTTAGAATTAGACCGCCTGACTATTTCATTGTGAGACTGACTATATCAAGGCCACGAGAAGCAGAAAATGAAAATCTAACACTCATTCCTTTTCTGAACTCAACTCAAATAGCTGAAAAGTGCCTTTTTTGTTTTTGAAAGCCAAAATTCCAAATGCACATCTTTGGATGGCAAATGAGTCCATTCTTCATCCTTCAGATGCCAAACAGACCTGTGGATTACACAGAAGGAAAAAAAAAAACATACAGTCAACTCCTATTATGACACATTTTTACAAACATGAACTTTTAAACGAACAGGATGATCAATGCTGATGTTTACTGTAGTTCATACCTGGCGCTCTGGACTCTGAAAGTCTTACATATCAGCTTCTGCAACAAGTAAAAAAAATATGTTTTATCATGAAAAACCTGCTAGACTTTTATTTTTTTAACAAATATCTGCCATTTGCTTTTTAGTCCCCAGTCTCTAAACTCTAGAGGGAATTAATATCTTCCAAGGAAAGAGTTTAAAAATATATTAATTCCTGTGCTTCTATCAACTTTAGCAATCATGTAAATAGAGTTAAAAGCAATACCCCAGTAGTGATCTTTTATGTTTCCCATGTGGGTGACTCTGCAGACATATTTCTCTCCTGCCATTGGTTTGAAAGGCACATGTTTGGTGAGGTGGTACTGCCAGGTGTCCTCAAAGGCCAGGTCAGTCTGATTGGCACCAGGTATTTCAACGCCATCCTTTAACAGATCAATTTTGATCTCAGGTGGGTGAAAGCCGCTGGTGTGGCAGATTAAGACGTTATCTTCTCCGTACATCCCTGGGTTGCGGCTGTAGACCTGGACCTTGGGTGAATCAACTAACAAGAAAAAAAGACAGCATTAACACATGTCCAAAAACTACCAACTACCAAACTACTTCAAACGAATTCATTAAATGAAAAAGCTTCGTTATACATAGTCAAGTGATGTAGTTCTGACTGCAGTTACTTCCAATCAAAGGTTCAAGAAAGAACCAGTTCTTCCTCTTTTATCGGGTTATACAACCAACGCTGAATGCTTTCATTTAGGTTTATGGATTTTTTCTCAGCTTTCCCCCAAATAATCGGCTCAGATTTGCTACAATCAGATTGCTGCCTTCCTGTACTCTAACTGATTGACCTTCCATCATTTCCACCAGCTTGAACTTAAAAGCTTTATGCTATCACACCTAAGGAGTTAAAGAGAGCAATAAAAGCATATTTTCTGCTAATGAAGATTTAATCTTTGGGAAATCCGAGTTTTTTTCCCCCTTGGGCTCCCATAAGTCAGTGTACCATCAGTTCATCACTTTTTTGTTCTCATATGTGAACTCGTAGCTGATAAACTACCTCCCTGTATGATACCACTAGCCTGAAACATTTAGTGTCTTATATTTTCATTTCAATGTTGTGAAACATGATTAAGAAGCATGTTTCACAGCTGAACTTTCGGTGTCTTTCAAATTAAGGTTACCTCCCAGAGGGGATGGTTGAAACAAAAGCTAGTTTTTTGAAAGTAAAGATTGTAATTTTGTTATAAAAAAAAAATACAGAAAATAAATCAGCAATTAATTGGATTTGGTAGAAAAAAATTGAGAAAAATGTTTTATTTTGAAGTTGCCCAGGGCTGCAATGATTTTCATGATTACGTGTTTGAACTGTGGGGGGAAGCTGGGGTACCTGGAGAGAAACGCTGCATTCATACAGAGAACAATCAGAAAGACCCCAGGGATGAACTCAACCCAGGATTTTCTTGCTAAAGTGAACCGACTGCTCCACCATTCAGCCCTTCTCCAATAAATCTTAATTCTTTCTAAGACTCTTTAGGCAGTGACATTAATTACCGCTATAATGGCATCTACTAAACACTATAGTGGCATTCTTTAAAAGAATTTCTTCCAAATATTTATCTTCAAACTGTTGATATGTAACCCAAGTTTTGGGAACTGAACTTTCTTTTTATTTACCTACTTTACTTATTACTCATCTAACATATTTTCCACTGTAAATTCTCTTTGTATGATTGTTTATCTTAATTACTGAACTAAAAGCAGACAGACCGGTCTGAGAGGAATGAGGAAAAAGGTTGGATTATAAAATAGAGGCAGAAACATCAGCGACTGCTCCTCCAGACAACGTCTCTAAAGGCAGAACGTCAATAGTTGTTATGAACTTTGTATCCTGATGTTAGTGATAAATAAAAAAAACTGTCGGACTTTAACACGTTTTACAGGCTGCCTCACAGTCTATCAAATGTTAGACTTAAGTTCATAATGAAAACCCCATAATAATCCTACCTCAATGTTACAACAATAAACAATATCCAGAACTTCTCGATCAATACGTCATTTTAAACTATGACACCAAAAAAAAAAGGAAATATTGTTTAATACATTAAAAAAAATGTCACAAATTTAACACTTTTGAAAAGTTAATAATTAGCAGGTAAGATGTGTTTCCAGCAGTTACTTTATGGCACTTTGGGGAAGGTAATGCAGCCCGTAAAACATTCAAGACTCGGACTGAATCTGATTGTATTGTAATATAACTAGATATAACTAATATAGTTAAAATACTTTGAAACTTTAGGGTGGACCTATGTTGTCTATCTGTTTCAGTTATGGAGGGTTTTTTCTTGAGATGGCATTTAAATTAGTTCTTAAAATAAACATCAATATGCTGAGTGAAATATTTTGATAGATTCAGAAAAAACATAAAAAAACAACACAGGGTGTATGACTTACAACAAACAGCAAATACTTCCCTGTGCCATCAAATCACACCCATTCTCTTAATTTCTATGTATAAATCTTTGGTTTTAAGATAATTTAAACATGACGTCTTACTTTTAACATATTATATATTTAAAACGCGTTAATATACCCTGAAAAAGTCTAAGTCAAAGTTGTAATGAAAACAAAACACTGATATAAATAGAGGTATTTGTCAAATTTAGAACAATATATACAGAAAAAGACAATATGATGTAAAATTCTTATAAAATTTACTCAGTTTGTGCACATTCAGAGAGAATTAGATTTTAGTGTTTGTCTATATAAAATTATAACAGTCTTAAATTCGTCAAGCCATTTTGAAGTAAATTGCGGCTGCGTGCCATGAATATATATTATCAGGAGGCTTTACATAAAAACAAAGGTGAGCTAGATGTCAGTTTTTAACTTTGAAGACATAATATATTCTAAAAATCAATTTAGAAACAAATATCTACGTTCTTTTTTTAAAAAAACGATCAAATATAAAGCTATAATCATAGTGAGGCCTGAAGCTGTTGCATGTTGTTTTTCTGTTCTACTTCCTTGTAGCGCAGCGCCTTTTCTGAACAAACGCTGATATAATAACAAGAACAATACACACCTTTTTTTTCTTCTATAGCCGTTATAAAATGGCACATATAGAAACAAGCGACGAGGAAAACGAAATACTTCATGATTCTTCGCCTTTAGAGAGTCTCTTGCAAAATCCGATGTTTATTCTTCGTCAGAAAAAGTCAGGTAAACCTATCTACTCTGGAAACGAAAGTAAAATGTTTAGAAGTGACGCACACACCTTTTAGTAACCCCGCCCTAGAAAGTCCCCGGAAGTCATGTGACTTTTACCCAGCCAATAGAAAATCAGTATAAGCGGTTGCTAAGTGGAATTCACATGAAATTATTGACGCTCACTTTTTCTTAAAGAGGCGGCTTACTGCCATCAAGTGATAAAAGTATTGAAGTAATAAACAGGTTATTACCTAAATACAGTTAATCAGATAATACCTTTATAAAAATATGGCGTAGCTTTTCTTATTTTTGTCAAAAAGAACAGCTTCAGAAATGTTTAACAGCATTTTCCTATTCAGAACAGAAATATTTTCTAATTGTTCTTTTTTGTTCATTATTGATTTTAATTGTTATTCTTTAATACTTTATGTGAACATCGAACAGGGGAAAACAACTACTGGAGTTTTAAAATGTATATTCTTCTCTCACTTACTTAGAAGTGTTTTTAAGGAACAAATATAGCTTGTAGTACTTATTAATGAAAGCTATCTACAAGACAAATAAGACAACTAAGCACAAGATTCCTAATTTCATAAAGTCTGAGCATTTATCTGTAATATTTCCCATAATTCTATTTTAACTCACTTGAGCAAAGGTGAAAGATAAAGCCTGGCAGCTGTTTTGCGCCTCCTACAGATGTGTAATGTTTCCATAGTGTCTGTCCATACAGATGAATGAAGAGACTTGGGTCCCAGAATAGAGCACTTATACTTAATGTAACAGGGTATGGTTGATCTATATGACAAGGATATTACATCTTTGTGTGACCATGTGAAACATCGGTAATAAAAAAGATTATAAAAAATAGTGATAAAAAGGATAAAAATATTTAAAGATATCACTTTTTTGTGTCTTCTCTTTATATTTATGTTTGAATTATGGTTGCTTAGGGGAGACGTTGTTTTTCTTAGTTGTTTGACTATCTTTGTGCCTCTCAAAGGTGTATGCCTCTCATCCACATAGTAATAGATAGCTGAAAATAAACACAAGGACAAGCAAGTATAGAATATATAGCATGATTTGATTATTTAAAGCTCCAAAAAGGAATGATTATTTATTATTTTCCCCTTCAGCTTCCACTTCATTTACTACTTTTTATTGTGTCATAAAGGTACAGAAAAATACCTGCTGTCTGTAATACGGTGCCAAAATGTGAAGTATTAAAAACATGTAGCATGTACTTTTGCGCAAACACCCCATATAGGACTGCAAACTCACACATTAACAGATATTCTATTCAAATATTGAACAATTTGGAGACTTTAGAAACATGTCAAAATACTCAGGCATATTGTTAAAGATTACTGCAAGAGTTTTATACATGTAAAAAAACATATTTTAAGACAAATTTTGTAACAAGAATGTAAAAAAGTTTAGTAATAATTTGGCATCTTATTTATAGTTTGACCTTAGAAAAAATGAATATCATTTATTGGGCCTAAAAGATCCTGTCATGATTTGATTTTATCTAAAAACACTGAATTCTTCGTTTAATTAAAGATCATACAGAAAGCCATCTTAAATTAATCTCTCTGTTTTGGTGAAATGTTCTATAATAATATTTTAAACTGCTATTACCGTCGCCAGGGAGGTTACGTTTTTATTTGAGTTTGTGTGTGTATTTGTTTGTTTGTCTGTCTTTATACAGGATAACTTGAAAAGTTATGAATGACTTTAAATAACATTTTTCCAAAAGTGCATCTCAGTGTAAGGAGCAATCCAATAAATTCTGGTCATGATCCATATCACAGTTTTGGATACAGGATTTTTTAAAGGATTCTTTAATTTTGTGAGATATGGTTTTTGGTGGAACAAGCAGTTCCTCAATAAACCAGAGGGTGGCAGCAGTGAGTACTGACAGTAAACCCAGAGGTATTTTACTGATGACAAGAAAATGGAGCGTTGTTGGTTTTTTAGCTTAGGTTTTTTAGTTGGATCAATTGAAAACTTATCAACAGATTTTATGAACATGTTTTTTACCAGAGGTTTGCCTCTTGCCAGGAGCAATTCATTTAAATGTATTAATTATCCAGAGCATGTCCGAGGTTTAGCTATAGGTATAAGTCACATTATAGAGCAAACTTTACTGCTTGCGGAGGTCTTTTCTAGTTTAATAATGGTGTAAATTTTAAATTAAGACAATACTTTTTGCCTGGGTTTGGGAATTCATGCTAGGGTTTTAAAGGTGTTGTTTTACACACCTCTCAGAAATACATTAATGTGAAAGTTTCTGTTTTTTAACCATCTACAGATTTTATAATTGGACTGTATCAAAAACATTTTTCAGCATAAAACTTTCTTAAAATTCAAAAAAAGTTTTTTTTTTCATTGCATAAACTTACAAATGATTCAGACTGCAGTCCAACTGCTGGTAGATTATATAAAGATTTTACCCTGATGGGGCCAGATTGCTTTAAAAAGATGCTCTCTCTTTGACAGGAAAAGGAAGTAAAACCATCCTGTTTTACCACTAACGTTTGTCCTGAAGAAGCAACATTAGCTTTGTGATCTGCTCATTATCTTTTAATTATAAACTACTATTTGTTGTCTTTTTCAGATTTGGTGAGAAAATGCTCTTGTTTTAATGTTTAAACTATTCACCATGAATATTTGAAATGTATAATATTTATTAGTTGTTTGTTTTTAACTGCAATATTATTATTTTTGTGATGAGAGAGCCTTAAAAATGCTTTGATTCTGTTACAGTTGCCTTTATAATTTGTCCATTCTCAGAAATGATGGACAATCAGAGTCTGCTGTCTGAGAACATGTTAACAATCACCATGTTACTGAGCGTCTTCTTTCTTCCAGGTGAGTTTTTTGTTCAATTCCTTTCATTTAGACATCATAAGAGTCATTTATAGTTTGAAATTATTTTTAAAGGCTCCACATGTAAAATGCTGCAGCTGAGCTGAAGTTAGTTGTGATTTCTCTTCATTAGTTTAGTTGTGATTTCTCTTCATGACTAAGTTTCTCTGATTTGATTTACATTATGTTCATAATTTGTCTTAATTTTTCGGTTCCTACAACAAGCAAAAAAAAAAAAAAAAAAGAAGAAATGCCCTCCACGTGTGTTCTTTTTTTAAATTTCAGTAAGCATTAAAAAAGAAGCTTTCCTTATTTTTTTAGACCAACGCTGAGGAAAGGGTCTTTTTTTCCAGGTGTTTCACATTTGGGTAAAATTAATGGCTTTATTCACTTATTAGAAGTGAACCTCTAATGATCTCACTATATGTACACTTCTGACTCTACAGAATAAATGCAAGTTAGGAGTTAGACATCATCTCTCTCGTTATTCTGGTGTTTTGCAAATACAAATAAATTACTTAAACTTAACTGACCACAACTATGACATATTGAGAGGTTTACAACAGGAGAGGAAGAAAAAAAAAGTTAGGGTTCACATCTCTTTTTAAGTGTTGGATGCAAACATTTTATACTAAGACTGGTTACAGTACAAATAAAGAATGTTGAAGCATTTCTGTTAAAGCAAATCTCTAGATATTTTTCTTAAAATGCCCCTATTTACCTTATTTACACAGCCTATCTATCTATCTATCTATCTATCTATCTATCTATCTATCTATCTATCTATCTATCTATCTATCTATCTATCTA